>JAZBHA010000069.1:45932-61000 GCA_037464855.1 Iselma pallidipennis | reverse complement strand
GTGGTGAAGATGGACCAGTTATTGAAGTTGTTTGTTCTCGTATGAGATATATTTCATCACAAATTGAAAAACCGATTAGAATATTGGCATTGAGTGCTTCATTGATGGACTATAGAGATGTGGCACAATGGTTAGGTTGTAATGCTAATGCTACATTCAATTTCCATCCAAGTGTAAGACCGGTACGTTTAGAGCTACATGTACAAGGTTTCAATATTACTCATAATGCTTCACGATTACTTGCAATGGCTAAACCGGTTTATAATGCAATTACACGTTACAGTCCACATAAGCCTGTTATTGTTTTTGTACCAACTAGGAAACAGGCACGTTTAACTGCTATTGATCTGTTAACATACGCTGCTTCTGAAGGACAATCCAGTAGATTTTTCCATGCTGAAGAAGAGGATATTAAACCATTTTTGGATCGTATGTCAGATAAAACATTAAAAGAAACCCTTTCACAGGGTGTTGCATATATGCATGAAGGTTTAACAGCTAGTGATCTCCGATTAGTTGAACAATTATTTGATACAGCTGCTGTACAAATAGCTGTAGTTAGTCGTGATCTATGTTGGACTGTAAATATCTTTGCACATTTAGTTGTAATCATGGATACACAATATTATAATGGAAAAATTCATGCATATGAAGATTATCCAATAACCGATGTATTACAAATGGTTGGTCGTGCTAATCGACCATTAGAAGATGATGATGCTAAATGTATATTAATGTGTCAGAATACAAAGAAAGATTTCTTTAAAAAATTCTTAAGTGATCCATTACCTGTTGAAAGTCATTTAGATCATCGTTTACATGATCATTTTAATGCTGAAATTGTTACGAAAACTATTGAAAATAAACAAGATGCTGTTGATTATTTAACATGGACATTCTTATATCGTCGTTTAACACAAAATCCAAATTATTATAATTTACAAGGTGTTACACATCGTCATTTATCTGATCATTTATCTGAATTAGTTGAAACAACATTACATGATTTAGAACAATCAAAATGTATCAGTATTGAAGAGGAAATGGATTGTGTTCCATTAAATCTGGGAATGATTGCTGCCTATTATTACATCAACTATACAACTATTGGTGAGTAAATCAAAGTTTTGTTTTACAATATATGTTGGTTAATTTATTTAATTTTTTCCATTTATAGAACTCTTCAGTTTGTCGTTGAATAGCAAAACAAAGATTCGTGGATTACTTGAAATTATATCGAATGCAGCAGAATACGAAGATCTTGCTGTACGACATCGTGAAGATAATATTTTGAGACAATTAGCTCAGAAATTACCAAATAAATTAACTGGTTCCGGTGGTAGTCAACCAAGATTCAATGATCCTCATATAAAAACGAATCTATTAATACAAGCACATTTATGTCGTTTACAATTAAGTCCTGAATTACAAGGCGATACAGAAATTGTTTTAAGTAAAGCAATCCGTTTAATACAAGCTTGTGTTGATGTATTAAGTTCAAACGGTTGGTTATCACCAGCTGTTGCTGCTATGGAATTAGCACAAATGGTAACACAAGCTATGTGGAGTAAAGATTCATATTTGAAACAATTACCACATTTTACTGGTGAAATTGTAAAACGTTGTACAGATAAAGGTGTTGAAACTGTTTTTGATATTATGGAATTAGAAGATGATGATCGTTCAAAATTGTTACAATTAAGTGAAGCACAAATGGCTGATGTTGCTCGTTTTTGTAATCGTTATCCTAATATCGAATTAACATATGAAGTATTAGATAAAGATCGTATACATTCCGGTTCTTCGGTACATGTTGCTGTACAATTAGAGAGAGAGGATGAAGTTAATGGACCTGTTATAGCACCATTCTTCCCACAGGTATGTTCAAATGATCGGTTACTATTTTAATTATTCATTTATTTACCATTGTGTTGTTGTTTTGTGATTGCAGAAACGTGAAGAAGGTTGGTGGGTTGTGATCGGTGATCCGAAAACAAATTCATTATTATCAATTAAACGATTAACATTACAACAAAGGGCTAGAGTTAAATTGGACTTTGTTGCACCTAGTCCTGGCCATCATAATTATACATTATATTTTATGAGTGATGCTTATTTGGGTTGCGATCAAGAATATAAATTTTCAATAGATGTTGGTGATTTTGAAAGCAGTGAAAGTGAATCGGATTAAGGTTTGATACAATATCAATTTCTTATGTTTTTTGGTTGTTTTTTTTAATGACCTACCACATTTTGTCAATAATATCTTTTTTTAGAATGTGTTATATTTACATTTAATAAAAATAGATAAATTTAATGTTTTTGTAGCATATTTTTAATGATGACTTGATACAATTTGTTTTGTTCCAATACGATTACATATTATATTTTACAATCCCGATTCCAAAAATTTCCTTTAAATAATTTTTTGATAATAATTGATGTGACTATAAAGTATCAATGAAATTGTCAACAAAACTGGAAGATTAATAAAAATTTGTTATTCAACAGTTTTTTGTGTGCTAGAAATTTGGTTTTTCCCTCAAATCGGTGCGAAAAAAAGTTATATTATTAATTTAATTATTTTATTTTTAGACAAATTGCATCGTATCATCATGTGTACTGATATCGAAGGAAACGTGACTATAATTTTATCATAAAAATGGTCATATTATCAGATGTTTTTAATAGGAATTTTCTGCATGGACTTTGCATTAATTAGTTAAAGTTAAATTCAATACTTTTTTTTTAAATGCAATCTATTTAATTAACTTGTCTTGCTATTATGTAACGATGCATTTCTTTGAATGGAACATGTTGGCGATGTTGATTTGTAGACCATTCATATTATTCTGCTCTTGGCGCAATGATTTTAATTCATCAATATTGTTGTTTCGTTAGGAATAATTTGTAGTTTTGATTTTATTTTATTGATTTTCAGAAGCATATTCCTATGTGTTGGTGGAGATTTCACTGTGTACCCATAAATAGTCTGTACATTTATAATAATTTCACATTTACATAATATAAATACAGTCGTGGACTAAATTATTGGGCACCTCTAGAATTTTGCGCACCGTAGGACTAGAAAAGAAATAATTGATAAGAGTGTTATACAACGCAAGTGAATATTTTGTTGGTCCTCCTTTGGCGCACATTACCGTAGCAATATGATTTGGCAAAGGGGCGACAATTGACTTTCATGTAGATGGTGATATTTTCTCCCATTCATCCATCACCATCTTCTCTAATTCGTGTTCTAGTAGTACCTACATCGGTGCTGGCGAACCCTCTGTTCCAACATACCACATAAATGCTCAATGGGGTTGAGATCTGGACTGTGTGGAATCCATTCCAGAAGTTCAACCCCTTTCTGTTGGAACATGCCATATTGGCCCTTGATGTGTGGCATGGTTCATTTATCTTGCTGAAATACAGTAGGTACCTGAAATCCCATTTCAACAGACGGTCTCACAATTCCAACACAAATCGTGGGTGCCTAATAATTTTGTCCACGACTGTATGTTCTGTTTGCACTATTAAGTTTTTGATTGATTTATAGAAAATCAGTTGAATAATTTTCGTTTTAAAAAACTTGCATGAATGAAAGGAAAATTGCCAACAACTCTAATAAACACATTCGAATACGTTAAACTTATATTTTATAATACTCTATAGGTATACAGCAAGTGTATTGTATTGTATATGTATGGATGTATATGTATATGTAGGATTTCTTTAACTAAACATAATTTAAATTGTGAATATGTTGTTAGTAGGATTTGATTTCTTATCATTTCAATGTTTGTTATATGTATAGTTGAACTGGCAATATCTATACAAACGGACAATATCAGTACGTAATTCTTAATCCTGAGTGTCATTTGTTCCATTCAAGTTAATGTTTTATATTCACGATTCAATGTAAAATATGCCAATCTTGATGAAAGTATTAATGTGGAATACTAGCCGCCATCAGGGACAACATAGAGTGTTTAGATATATGTATATATTAACGTTATAGACAAGATTTCACAACAATATTTTACGTTTTTAGTTTATAAATAAAATCGTTTTGGTTCATTTCAGATTAATATCATCTTTATTTAGTTTGAAACATGCTGTTAACAGTGTGACAGGTTGTATTTTTACATCGTAAATAAACATTTCTAACACGTATATACAGTGGAACCTCCCTTAGACGGACAGCAACGGTTGTAAAATGTTTGGCCGCCTAAGGGTCTCCGCTGACCACGTCGGAAACGAACGTTTCGGAATTTTTGTCCGGCGTTTCAGAAACGTCGCGCATGTACCTCACTTCGTTCCTAGTCTCTTTCCATTGGCCACCAAACAGGTAATCCAATGGAAAGAGACTACGAACGAAGTGAGGCGTGCGCAACGCTTCGGAAACGTCGGACAAAAATTCCGAAACGTTCATTTCCGAGCCGTGACAGTCCCAGTCAGTGGACGATGAGCGGAGGCCCTAATAGAAACTCCTGTCCGTTAAAGATAGTTTTTGTGCGGAACTAAGGTGTCCGCATTCGTCCTAGGGGCGGTGTCCGCTACCACAGGTTCCACTGTATATGAACATATTATGTGATTATATAAATCATTGAATTTTTATAATTACTGAACGAAAAATTAAACTAATGTATTACAATACATATTAAATCGTCTTATCGTTTATTATATTGCAACATACACACAATTTGCATAAACGAAAGTGTTTTGAGGTGTGACACAAATTATTACAATACATATTACCGAAAATAAAAAAATAAACAATAAATACCTATCTTAAAAATTAGATCAAACTCATAAAATAATTGAAATTTATTACTTAAAAACAATAAAGATATTTTCTGTTGTTATTTTTTTTGTTTGTTTCAAAAAGAAAATAGAGCATTTTGTCTCGATTTTCAAATAATAATGGAGGGAAATAAATAAAATTTTTGTAGAATTTCGGTAGAAAATCTGCTATTTTTCCTTCTAAATATAAAATTCTCGAGGCTATTAGCTTTGATGAAATGATTCTGTCGTTGTTATTTGTTCACCTTTATTAAGTTTGCATATGAATAAACATGAACCAGTCGACACCTGTAGTATGTGAGAGTATCTAATAAACGGTACTTTTATATTTTTTGACAAGGAAAAACTAATATTTACAACAAAAAAAAGTAAAAGAAGCTAGAAATACAACAAACAAATATTTTTGCAATTATTAATTAGGACTGTTCGGTTGTTTGTTCAGAAAAAATCTCAACTAGAGTTTCACATTTTTCATTTCATTTTATTGAAATTTCTAATAATAAAAAAAAAACTTTTGTAGAAAAATAGGATGTATGTAGGTTAGTACTAAATTTTGATATGTGCTATAAATAAGGTGCTATATGACGTATATGACGATTCTACATGTTTACAATCAAATAACGTGCTTTGTATTATTCCTCTCCGAAAAAGGCTTGGACAAAGAATTCATTTTGAAATTGTAAGAAATCACCCGATGCATATCAAATTTTATGCATCAAACTACTTCATAAATGCAAATTGCTACTGTGTTTATTTGTATATGTTATCGGCAATGTGCGAAATTAGACAATTCGCTAAATGTCTAGTCAATGGGCCATGTTCACCCCCTACTCAAATGGTGGGAAATTGCTTCATTGCTTCCACCATTTGAGTGGAGGAAAAATTCAGGTTCTGAACAATTTGAATGATAGGGCGCTTGTACTTCTACTAGCTGTTTTGAGCATTATTAGGGATATGTTGACAATGCTTAAAACAGGTAGTGCCCTCAAGGGAGGATAACACTGGAGATGACGAGGACGGAGACGGAGACGGACACGTTCTTTAGACTACTGCCTAGTGAAAATGAAGAAACCACCAGTTTGCCTGACTCAACAGACATTTTGTAGGATGCCTAGAGTATATCAGTTATTTCGCAAAATGACTAACAAAACCGTCAATCTGCAAATTGTTCGCAGATTGCTTACCACTTCATTTTGCAGCTTGACTAGACATTTCGCGAATTGCCCAATTACGCATATTGCCGGTAACATATGTATACATGAAAGTTTTTTTTTTAAAAGATTGCTGGAAAAATTGTCCGACAACAAAGCCATGTCTTATCTTTATTTACATTATTCGAGAGTGTCCATAAATTTTCGTATGATAAAAATAATTTTGTTTCTGAATTGTTTTTAATAAATATTATAAATGGTTCAAATTTTACCTGTTTGTTCTTATATTTGTTTTACTTTATTTAATACATCACCGAAAAGTCCTTTACCTATTTTTTCCAAATTTTATTTTTGGGAAATTGTAAAATAGTTTTATTCTTTCCTTACAGTTATCCTTCACCTAGTTTGTAACGTGTGCAGCGAAAAAAACAATTACATATCGTATTCTAAATGTGATAATTATAAGTACAACACAAGATTTTATATTTACAGTTGAATGGAAAATGAACATTGGATATTCAGTCCTACCTCGTCTAAAAGTATCATAACTTCAATTTTTTTGAAAAACTAAAATTTCTTCAATTAAAGAAATCTACAGTGGGAATTTCATACATATCCGAAAAAAGTCACGCCTTGATTGGGACTTGAACTCCGAGTCTTGCACTACCAATTGAGCTATCGAGGCGTCCTGACAATCTTCGAATACTTGCAAAACGTGGGTAACATATTTAAAAAAGAAATATTCAAAAGGCACATATTTAAAAGCATTATACTTTTGGAGGCCCTAGACGCAACATATTTATGAGGCCTCAAAAGAACAAGTCTATTTCAGTTAATCTTTAAATAATTCATAAACAACCATTTTATTTTGCAACTATAACTAGACTGTTTTTTATATTGTTGTTTGTTAGAAGCAAGGTTTTAAAATGTGACCCCATAGAGAGTGAGGCCGCAGCTTCTACCTAATGTGCCTTATGATAAATGCGACCCTGTTTATTAAATTCGTGTCCTTTTTATACAGATAGAAAAAAAAAACAATCATAATTTTGTGATGGTTCCATTCTGGCAGCTGCACTTTTTGTAAATTTCTCAATTCTACATATTATAGTACTAAAGCACATGATTAATATCGTAGTTTGCTTACAATTAGTTCTCTATAAACCAAATTACAAATTGCCAAAGTTTCATTTATCATGAATAATTTGCTATAATTAATATATAATCAACTTTAAAGTAACTTTAACTTGTAAAGTCACATTATAAGTTCCAATGCATGTGAACAACAGATAAAAGGTACGTTTCTAGAAAACAAGATTATCAAATAATGTAAATGACAATGGCGGGGTTAAATACAGAATGGGCCCATTTTGGGACTTCTCGTTAGCTCAACTTTCTAGCATGTGCGGTTCTCAAGTAATAGGTGCTCAAATTGAGATTAGGTGACGAAAATATTGAAGCTCCGTAACTTTTGATCGATTTTTACCCCATTTGCTGTAAAGCTGCTACTAGCCAAGGGCTACGAGAAGGCGGGTTATCACATGATTTGACCTATCTTTACCTGTCCTCTTGTATTATTGAAGTCTTCAAAGTCCCATATGGCTACCTCGCATACATAGTCACATGGAGATCTCTACACATGTTAAAGCCCTACCTCTTATATACAGGCCAAGTTTCAAGTTGGTAACTGGTGTTAGAAAAAACTTGTGAGTGTCGGAATTTGAAGTTTTCATTGACTTGAAAAGTAAGCAAATGTAAGTCAAATCCCCTCATACTCTGCCTTCTGGTAGTCCTTGGCTAATAGTAGCTTTTGCACCAAATTGGGTCGAAATCGGTCTAAGAACGTTGTTGCGGGACCTCAAAGATTTAACTGAATAATCTCACTTTGAGCGTTTGAAAACAGAATTACTGTTCTCCAATTTTTATTTTATGGAGTCGATTCGTTTAACTTCTGACTCTACTGTAAAAACATATCCGTAGATGTAAGTGATATAACACCCCCATGTGGGGATAAAGGTGATACTATATACAGAAAATTTACGATTTTATAAAAGTTGTAACCAGTAGCCTTGCCTCCTCTTCCTCTTAAAAAATAGAAGTAATCAGGGCCGCCGCAAAGGAAATCCTGTTTGTCGTCCAGTGATGACAAATTAGGGACTACGCCCATTTGATTGGAACTGAGGCCACGGGACCGTCACCGTCTTACTTGGTTCTTATAGGAGTCTGTAGTCGGAACTTTTGTTCGAAGCTTCCGAGATTTTATGTATCCGCCACAGCTTTTGACGACAGCATAATCCATAGCAAGGCCCGCGGTTGTAGCGGTTTTATTTATAGACAAGCTAGATGATAAGGGTTTATAACCGCATAGCTTGACCGCTTCTTAATTAAGGCTGCATACAATTTAGAGCCTAAGGGGCTGTTCAGACACGCATGTTAATGATCATTAGCGCCCACACAGCGTATTTGATATCCTTGTCTGTCTTATGTCACAGCGATAAGTTGCGACTGTCGACTCGTGATTCTTCGTTTGCTTAATGATCATTAACATGCCGTGTCTGAACAGCCCCTAAGCTATAATTCGGTTTCTACTAAACTGATTCACATAAAACAAAGTGCAGATTACTGCTCGAAGTCTCTACTTCTAAAAATTGTGGATTTCGTCTTGGGATCGCTTATTCTATCAATCCTTTCACTATCTCGACAAAAAATTGATCATACAGACACTAAATTTTTATTATATTAATTTAAATTGGATGTCAACAAAGCCATAGCCTGAACAGTCTTGTAGGAGTAGCATTTAGAAGTCTACAGACAGGACTGGCTCAAGGTATATCGGAGCCCCCATGCAGGCACTTTCGTGGCGCTCCTAAACAGACACTTCTATATCGGCCCTCGCACATTGAGATCATCTCAAGTGTCTTTTACCTCGATGTTTTGAGATATGTATTATCTCGGTTATAGTGACAGTTAAGGGGTTTAGAGGATAGTGACGTTATAAGCGAGTGTCATTACATAAAGGGTTTTTGAGTAATGTAAGTGGTGGAGTGGTGGAGTGGGCACTGTTCGGTCAATGTTAGTTATCTTGTAATAATTAAGTTATCATTCATTATACGAGATGTTGTTATAATCGACAACTGCTACGTTAATCGAGTTTGGCGCCCTTGACTAGGGTAGGTGAGAAATAAAGGTCTTCCAGCTAGCTCATCTACCCCCTAGCTACGTTCCTGAAGATGACAAATTATCTGGTATATACGAAGTATTATCGAATTTTTGAACTGTAGTTCACTAGACAATTTTGATTAAATCTATATCATCACATTTTACAATTTCATAAACAAATTCACGTATTGGTCAAAATTATGAAGATAAATGCATTTTTTTTAACAAAACACACCCAGTAACAATTCGTTTTATCAGTGCAGTATTCTTTTTTTAATTTAATCTTGTTTGATAAAATATGAGTAATATGTAATGAATTTTATTTTTTTCATTATATTTATTTACGTATTTTACATAACTGTATTATAAAATACAGTGGCAGATTTAGGCATTTGGGGGCACTGAAACGTATGTTCCTTGACGTACATCAAACAAAGACAGATTATATTACCAAGCTTAAGCTTCAGGTGGTCCTAAAACTCAACCAACTCGATCAATTGTGTTTTTTCAACCATTGTTCTACCAATATCAGCTAATACATCGTCAGCATCCTTGGTTCACTCCTGCCAAAAATGCTGTTCCTCTTGTTTTTGCTTATTATTTCTAAATTCTACTTTATTATAACTAGAGGCCGGGCCCCCCTAAGCTGGGGCCCTGAAGCTTAAGCTGCATAAGTTTCATTATAGATCCGCCTCTGATAAAATGTGGTTTGAAATTAAACATTTTATTAAAACTTGTAATGATTCTAAGGATTCTTGTACCTATATTAGTAAAATGTGGACTATATTGATGTTATTTTTGCTATTCTGTCAGCTCTTCTTTATAATCTAATGAAAGTGGGTTAAAAAAATTCTATTTGTGAATAAATCAATACGTTTTGCCCGTGACATCAATATTAATTACGAATTATTTTAGAAAAACAATCTTATACCAAATTATTATTTATTTCAAAGGAATCAAAAAACCAATTAACGGTAGTCAATAAATATATTAAAGAATAGGTACGTTGCAGTAAAACACCTACACATCCTTTAGGTATAACATTAATGATCACTTCATAGGAGAATGTTTTCAATTTATTAAGATAAAATTTATCATACCGTACACATTTTTCTATTTAGATACATCAGAGAGATTAACTTGTCATAATGACTTGTTTCCAATTTATTTAATTAATTTCCATATTCATTTATCTCTTCGTTAATACTCAAAGAAGTTGGGCGTTACTATTAAATAATTATACTTATATCTGATAATTACACTTACTATCTGATAGCTCTAATGAACATTTACTTTAAGCTTTAAGAATAGGGTAGTTTTGTTTGTTTTTTTTTTACAGTTACCTTCCAACAAACATTTCTAACACATCATTAACTGTAACTTTGAGGATTTTAAAGATGTTGTTAATGAGACATTCGACTAAAAATTGAACAACAAAATTAAAATGTACTTGTAAATGTATTTTTAGAATAGTCAATGTCTGGGCTAGCAAGCTAGAATTATTAAATGTTGATCTATTTTAACTAAACCTGTTACTTGTATTTACTGTCTGATTTGAACTATATAGTTAAATCTTTTCGTTCTTATTGAAATCAAATAAAGGCCAGGGTTAAATTGAGAGCATCGTTTCATTGTTGGAAACCATGACCTGAATGTAAGGAATTAATTAATTTCAAACGAAGCAGTGCTAGTTTATCTTAACAATAAGTCTATTTCGGATTTAGGAGACAAAAATGCATTTGATAAGCAACAACTACATACAATACATACATGTTGCGTTTTATGATTAACTGTATAGGTCATGTCAAAATAAAATGCTTCTAATAATATAGAGCATTGCCCCAACAAGTATATATTTATATACATTTTTTTATTATTCTAGATAATAATGTTATCTCATATTTTTATTGATAATATAATTAAAATTTTGCACGTTTTATATAAAGGACAACACACAGAAAAAAATACGCATGTATATTTGACCTGTGAATGATGATTATATAAAAACAGGTTCATGGCATTTTGAACAATTTTAATTAAATATTAATCGCAATAATTGGGAAAAAATATATTATTTATTTTGGAATGGAAATTTCTCTTCAATTGATATGATTCTTTCATTGTATTGTATTCAAATCAACCATTTTTTTAAGGAACAGGAATTATAGTTTTATGTTTTTATGCATTTTTTTTTTCTTAAATTACTCTTATTAATACAAGGGGTCAATGCAACAAATCAAAATTTCTATTATCTTGTTTGTAGTTATTCCGTCCAACTTGGTCCAACTAAATACAATCACGACTTGATCACGATGAAGACGAGGTTAGCGGTCATTCATTAAAATGATTTCTACTAAAATTTTAATCATATCAGTTTTTTTGCATTAATTCTATTATTATTATCATTATTATTATTAACTGATTTATTTAATTTTCATAATATTATTTAATCATATAAAATAGTTTATAATTATTGTTTGAAAGTTTGAAAGAAATGCATACAAATACTAGTTTCACTAAATCTTATTATTGTTATTGTTAGTAATCATAATATTATTATTATTATTAGACAAATATCAGCAGCAAAAACTTTGAGAAATATGAAAAAAGTTCCAGTTATTTTAAAATATAAATATTTTTAATTGTACTAGTTGATATCCTTAATAATATCAACTTTTAGTACAAAATTGAGTTAGGTAATCAGACAACGGAAGTCCTACAATTCTAACAAAAAAGTTGCGCTTTTATCTTCCTTTTCTTTTGTAAAACAAACAAATTCGAAATAGTGTAAGCGCTCACCTATCGACCTCCTAAATTGACGATAAAATACAGTAGGGTGATTGGCCGAAATATCGTCCACTTAAGGAAAAACAAAGACTATGTCACGAATAAATCGTTTTAAAAGGGCAGCAGCTAGTATAACAGATAGCTTGAAGTATTTACTACCATATAGGTAGTATTTTAAAGGTACCAATCGTATTTTAAAGGTACCAAAATATGCAGTAATTAAGCGCCACTTTTGTGAGTTTAAAGAAGTGGTCCAAATATCGCCCACTTTTAGTAACGGAGTGTTTATCAATGAAACAGCAAGTCATTTATATGTAATATAATAATATGTAATTTAGTAAATGTGAACAACTCACAGCTATTTATTTTGAAGAAATAGAACAATTAACGCAAAGATATGTACGTGCTGTGTTTCTATATACATAGGTACGTTTGTCATCGGTGCTAGTATTCCTGCTCTGTTTTTTACCTTTTTCTACCCTATGGTTAGATATATAGCCCTAAAAATTTGTTCACGGATAGTAAAGTGGAAACTAAAAGTTACGGGTTTTTGAAATTTTTCATATTTGCAACTATCAGGGATTAAATGCCTTATAAGGGTAGTAAAGTTTGGGGTTGAATTCTGCCTAAACACCTTTTTATTAAACTTTCGTTTTTTGTTTGTTTTAAACAGTATTAAAGGCCCTTTCAAATGATGCATATTTATAAATATATTACCATTGGTATCATCCATTGTAAAATAAGGGTCTGTACTACTTCATGAAAAATTTATTATTGTTATTAGTTATAATGAGTTTATGTTATTTCAAAAACCAAGAAAAATGGTATATAATCATTTATAATTCCACCCTTAGACAAAAGGGGGAAAATTGATTTATATCGTTCAATAGCCCCTAAAAGCCTTTATCTTTTAGTTTTTGAATCATTGAAAAATATTAAGCAATTTTGGAGATATTTGGAAAAACCGATTTTGCAGGGTGAACTGAACAATCGCCGTTTTCTCCCTTAAACGTGAGAACGGACACGGACGGAAAAATATATGTCCCTTACAATAAGATGCTCTACCTATATGTATACCAAAAATTATCAAAATCGGAGGTTTCCATCTCGGGTAGTTTACTTGTTAGGAACAAACGAGTGGACGATATTAGGAACGCTGCCTTGGTTATACTCGTATGTTTGCTAAAAAACATACATGATTATTTGTGTATTTTTGTGCCCTTTAGGCAGGCAAAAGAACTTTTTGTTTTATTCAATAGTTAGACGATGGTATTGCAATAAATCGACATACCTTCTTACTTCGCCAACACACTTTTTTTTTAAGCTCTGTATAATTATTCACACGAACGACTCTATTGCATCATCTATTCACATAGAATTACCTGACCTGTGCATCACACATTACCAATGTTGGTTAAAAAAATAGGGCTGGTAACTAACGAGATATGCCGGTGGGCGATAATCGGGCCAAATCACCCATTTGAATATAATTATCAACTCAAAAAATTAAACGGAAGATAAATCAAAAGAAAAATTGAATGACAAACTGAGAATCAAATCAGAGATCAAAAAGGCTAACAAAATTACAATAACTTATTGTTAGATTGATCTGGAACAGGGCTGGCCAACTTGTCGATCGCGAGCTACCGGTCGATCGTGGCAATAAGCTTTCAAGTCGATCGCGGGCTCTTAATCGTTGTGCTAATACAGCACAAAATATAGGGGAATGTTGGGTAAATTGGACCCCCATGATATCTCGAATCGTAGAAATGTTGATTAAAAACTAGCAACACTAGACGACATGCAATTAACTTCAAAGCTTTGCGGACATGTTGGTTTAGTTCAGAATTCGCACATCTAAGACTCGTTTAGGAAAAATAAAAATTTAAATGTAAAATCTGATGAATCTTACTGTGGATATATTTCCATTTGAGATAAATCTGCTGCCTCCAAATATTCATGTTTGCAGTCGTAATTTTGTCTACAATTTCCTGGAAATAAACTTTTGACGGTGGTTGTAGATTGATATTTGTGACCAAAAAGGTTGCCTTTCTATTTATCTTTTTTTTTAAACAAGCAAATTTAAAATAGTGTAAGCACTCACCTATCGACCTTCTAAATTGACGATAAAATACAATTAATTTGTATAAAATTATCAAGCCAAAAATTAAACGGAAGATCGAACATAAGTCAAAAGACAAATTGCGTGACAAACTGAGAATAAAATGAGGGGTCAACTAACTTTTAGAGATTAATCTAGAATGTGGTCAAGGGGTAAATCAGAAAAAACCGGTGAAAGAATCTCAACACATTCAGTAAAAGGATTAATTAATTATTAAAGCGCTTCCCACACATGCTCTCTATACATATACAACATGTGTGTTATAATATTCTCTGAAATAGATATTTGAAATGGCCGCTATGCACTTGCAATGCATTATTTCTATCCCTTTCTCTTTACGCTGTCTGAAATTCTATAAATACTTACATTGAATGTTTCATTTGCCCCTTCAGGTAACAAATGCGTTAACAACCTAACAAATAAATAACTGTTACTTACACTCGCGCTCTACGGGAAACACTAACGAATTGAGTAGGCACTTGAATACAAGCAATCGCCTTTTACATATCTACAACATAAGAATTTTATTTTTTATTCTTTTTTCTGGGTAAAAAGAGAAACAAAAAACAAACCAACCAACAACATAGCGCTAGTAGAGCTTTCAAAGCTTCTAGCCGGAGTTGTTGTGGTACACGTTGAGATATATAGTTCAAGAAAAAAAATCTCAATTGCAATAACATGAGGCTGAATTGTGAGAACATTGATTTATGTAATCGGAAACGCTAGACCGGGAATAATTTTGAAATGATGGTGATTTCAGAATTTTTTCCCAATCTAGGTAGTGACAGAGTGTCAGGTATTATTTGTTTGTATCAATGAATGCGATTAGTATGTTGACATTATTATCAATCAGTATGTTAACTGGTGACAATTGTTTACTCACAAAATAAGAGAATCATGTCTAATGTTCTCACTATCAGTTATAAGTGTATGTTTCAAAAGTGAAGATTTCTTGTGAGTATGTATGGCGACAAATAATTATGTTCAAGTTCAAATATTTATGATTAGGTAGTAATGAAGAGGTTTAAAACGTGATGGCAATC
>JAZBHA010000069.1:17052-45884 GCA_037464855.1 Iselma pallidipennis | reverse complement strand
TGTACCTGTTTGATTAACGGGACATTAACATTAAATGTTAATTAGAAAGTTGAACTTGTAAACTTATCGTATTTACATACATTCGGAAAAGCTTCAATTGAACACATCTCGTACGAAATCGGTGTTGTTTTTATTTAACCTGTTGTCAGTTTATCGGGCAAAATATGGAGCAAAAAATATGAAATTATCGTACTGTTAAGCTTAACTGACACTAAAAAAAATATTTTGTATATGTATTTATTACTCACTGTTAACACTAAAATATTGCTTTTGTTAATTATAATCAATTATTGTTTTATTATATAAATAATAATGTTAAAAAAATATTGAAAAAAGTACGCCTAAGGCTGCGTTTATAGTAAACGCTACAAAGATAGCGTCGATACAAGCGACAAGCGTAGATAGCGACGAGCTAAGAAAAGTGTGTTCATAGTAAAGGCGACAAGCGTAGATAGCGTTGAGCTAAAAACCCAGACGAATAGTTCAATATTTTTATAATTAATATTTTCCATTGATTAATTAAACAATTTTCTTGGTGTCATTAAATGGAAAGTATCAAAGTTGCAGAGATTTCGTTAGATTTGCATTAAATCAAACCACAATAAAAAAATATTTGACTTTATGACCATTTTAATTCATAAAAAGTAAATTTATTTGTCCAGTGTTAATTTAATCCTTATAATTTCCTTAATTTTGCCCTGTAAATAGTCAATTTTTGTAAAAATAGTATGATTTTACATAGCGACAAAGCGAAGAAAACAAAATTTTTTGATTCCTACATTTGTCGCTTTCTATGTAGCTTAGCTCGACGCTTGTAGCGTTCCTCCACTATGAACACCTACATTGAAATACATGTATTTGTTTTCGTCGCTTGTATCGACGCTATCTTTGTAGCGTTTACTATAAACGCACCCTAACATTCAACACAATACAATATAATTATTCACTATTTAAATGGCTTCTGTTAATCTTTTAGTGTTATCAATCTGACAAATGACGATGACATTTATTGTTGATAAAAGAAAATACAATAAATAAATAGAAATATAAACTGACATTTGTAGATAAAATTCAGAAATCGGTTGACATAATCCCGGGATTACATGGCGAAACTACTTTTTGGAAGCCCATTTTGGAAAAAGTGGTCATACGTGGAAATGAGTATGCAGAAATGTTCAGGAGATAGAGTTACCTCAAACTGTGACTTTGTGGCATGTACAGTTCTCGAGATATATACCTACCTTAAAATTGAGACTACGCCATGAAAACTTTCAAACTGCATATAGTGCCCGTAGAATTGCTGCGAACGTCAGCTTATTGACTTATAGAAGTCAAATTACTTTATACTAGGACGCAACAAACACGCTCGCTCCTGCAATCCATGCAGAACGTGGGCTGGTTTGGAGGAACAAGGCGCTGACGACCCCAGAAGGATGCACAATGGGCCTGTTGAGGCCTGAGTGCAGAGCAGCATGTGGCTCCACCCTCCTTTTAAATCTAGATCCAGATCCAGGCAACAAAAGGGTTTGTCTACTGCAGCAGCAATAATAGACAAGTTTTTATTTACAGTCGTACCTGGGTTTCTCTTTTCTAAAAACTACCTGGTTTTAGGAACGGATCTGTTTAAGATGTAGTAAACAAACTCTTCTGTTGGGTCTCACCACAACGTAATTTGAACGTTAAAGTAAATATTCACAAAATTTCTAGGGCGGGTATAACTTTCACGTCCTTTGACCGATTTTATCCCATTTTGGTATAAAGGTACTACTAGCTGGGACTACCAGAAGGTAGGTAGGGGTATCACGCGATTTGACTTATATTTACTTGCCGTTTTGTATCAGTGAAGACTTCAAAGTCCCTTTATATAGGTCAAGTTTCAGGTTGACAGCTGCTGGTAGAGAAAATTTATTACTTATAAAGTTATTACTCAAAATAATACGTAAATAAATGTCAAATCACTCTGTCTTCTGATAGGGCTTGGCTAATACATTTGTACCAAATTGGGCCAAAGTCGGCCAAAGGACGTAGAAGTTACCGGGCTTCAAAATTTTTATTGAGTAATCTCACTTTGAGCGTCTACATGTATATCTCGAAAGCCACAAAGTGGAGCTAAGGTCGAATTTAGGGTGACTCGACCTCTTGAACATTTTCCGCGTACTCATTTCCCTGTGTGACCACTTTCCCAAAATGGTCCGATTCTGTATGTAACTTCGGCATAGTCTTTTATATAGAAAAAGAGGTTAAGATTACACACCAATTGTAAGAAATAAGAGATTTCATCCATTGGTTCAGAACAGTTCGTAACGGAAATTTCTTGAATACTTTTGGAACAGGGCCAGACTTCGAGTTTGTTTCGAACTGTTTGTAGCTTACGCAATATGAAAAGTTATTGATTTTTTTTTGTTCTATTTCGAACAAAAGGCATATTGACACGTGCTAGTAACTCAATCAAGATGATCAACCTAAAACATGATTGCTTATTATAATATTGTGTATGATTATTTCATTATAGACATAATAGCATAAGAGTAGGTAAACAAGGCCTACTCATAAGCTTTCCAAAATAATAAGCCCTGACAAAATCTGCAAATGCCCGGTGGGCTAGGTGGTAAAACTAATGAGGACCAAATGAATACTTCTTATGAACTATTTTTTAACGAGAAAAGGGCACGTCATAAATATTCTTGATTAAATTGTGAGCACAGGGTAAAATGCATTCTGCCCCGTGAGCCAAAAAGTATTTTATCCAGTAGGTCGACAGCTTATCACTTATTAGGTAGAAGATCTGTGTCGTTTACTGTCTCACTGTCTATATAAATGAGTTCAGAACATTGAACTTGGTTATTTTTATATTAAATTATATATTATTTTATAATAATCAAGTATGTTTTTACAGAATTTATGGAAAATTTACAGAAACTGTGACACAAAATTTGTACATATACACATATCACATTAGACCAAAACGTGACTTTTTCATCCTATTATTCAATATTAACCTATTATCAAATCAAGAATTTCTATTTCGAAATAGAAAATATTACAGTCAAGTACAAAGATTATAAATATTTCAAAAGAAAAAATGGCTGAAAAAACCTAGATTTGTGACAATCTAACCAAAAAATGATTACCAAAAAAAATGAATGAATGATAATTAATAAGCAACAGTGAGTACACAAAAAAAAGGTTGATACGAAATTGAAAAACATTTGATAATTTTCATAACAAGTACATTGCAAGATTTATATTGAGGTGTCGTTTATTTAAACTAAATCTGAATCGAACTGATAGGAAACTGGAAAACATTTGATAATTTTCATAACAAACATGCTAAATTTATAGAGAGGTGCCCTTCATCTAAACTAATTCGACCATTTATTTATTTATCTATTATCATTAACATGTTTCACCAAATGATTAGGAAAAGATTAATTGGTCAATAATTGCAGCAGCATAGGGATGAAAATGTTAACAATTTTCCTGAAAAAGGCAAACGTACGGTGGATGATATCGTGATATCATTCGGCTCATTATTGTTGTTTACCTGTAGTAGTACCACAGTAGTACAGTCAATCCCCAGTTTGGCGCCACTCGACTCCGCACCACATACGCTTATGCCTATAAAACTGTAAGAACAAAAGTGCCCCATATGAGAAGTATAGCAATTTTAACCTTTTAGCAACACATGCAGTTCCGATATGATGCCATGGAAATGTCGGAGAAAGCAGCAGATTTATGTTTATCTATACAATAGTCAAAGCAAAATATGGAATTGTGGCATTGTCAAGAGACCGAATAGTTACAACAGCCAGTTGTTGGTTGAATGTGGTTTTTCCTTTTACCTTTTCTCTTTATTTTTTTATAAGTTAAAGAATTTACCACAACATAGTGTCCCCATATTATGATTACTATCACTATTAAAAAATATGTTTTTACTGGTGCAACAAAGGTTGAACGGTCAAACTTAAAATGACAAAAACCAATGCAAGACTTGTAGAGAATAGTGCATATGTTCAATTCACCGCTACCCCGCCTTGACGGCAGTTTTTAGCCGGGACACATGTAGGCGCCGAATTGGAGGTTGACTGTATTTACTTTTCTATACTATGAAAATTTTCAGAGATTTTAAATGTTCAAGAAATTTCAAATTTATTACACTGCATTATAAATAAATACCACAATTTACCTTCATTGAATGCAGCATTGCGAAACAGATAACAATAATAAATGTGATAATTGATAAGGATTATTGCAAATATGAATTTTTGTGCATTTATCTATATTTTTTTATAATAAAACCATTAGCGAATAACATTTATAATTAAAATTTGACCTAACATCATGACATCAAATTTCAGAAGTAAAATAAAATCCTTTTTTGTTCACTACTATCAATTTTATAAATTACAAAATATTAGCAATTCTACAATTTTTAAATTTATATAGATCTGTTATCAATAGTAATTAATCGAAAATTACGTATAGGATTTGTTAAAAAAATATATGATTTATTATGGTAACTGTAATTATAGTCAAAGGCACTAAAATATAATGTTCAATAAATTGATACGATAAGATCCCTCCTTTTAAACTTTATCAATATAACTGGAAGAAATCTACTAAAGGCAACACTAAAGCTGGAAATAACAAGGTATGTTGAATGAATTTAAAAGAAAATACTATTTTAAATTGTGATTTAGAGAAATATAAGACAGTTTTGTTACTGTTGGCAATATTATTCGATTGATTCCCTTTTGAAGTAACCGGTCAGATATCTATAAGTCTATAGCTAAAGGCTGACATTTTCTTCAATAATAATTCACACATCCATTGATTCTTCTCTTTTCTAAGTGTATAAATTTTTTTGTTCTACAAGATATCCATACAATCGAAATTCGTCTTGCCTTAGGTTAACAGTATTGTCTATTATTGAAACAAGGAATAAATAACCGAGGGATTGATTTGATATAACAGAACTGTGAGCAGTGGCGTAACTTAGATTTAGGGCGCTTTCCAAAAATTTACTTACTTTAGGCTCCCTTTACTAGCACCAAAGATAAAATCTATCTACGTAAGTATTTTATAATAAAAACGTGAAGTAGGCTTGTGTTTAAAGCCGTATTTACACCTTCAGCCTGTGGTTCAATCTATTAAGTCTTTATTTTGTTCATACGCTATACAAATCCAGAGGTAAAAGAAAGTTCTACATTGGCTAGGGCAACTTAAAGTGAAACTAACCATCTTGAAAGTGATGCCTCGAGTTCACATCTCACGTGCCTACACCTGTATAGTTCGATTGGGCCACCTGAGGATCTGCCCTCCAGTCGTGGAACCACGCTGGTGTGTCTAATTACGCCACAGTCTGAGAAATGATAAAATTTTCTACTCTTCTTTCCCAGGTGCTGCTTTTTGATTAGTTAATTTTCCGATGATGTAAAAACTTATCGTTAGATTATTACGATTTTAAGTGCGATTCACACATTTCAACTTCCTGATGGGGATACTTGAATAACCTGGGTTTTCAGTGCGGCAGCTGGTTGGAGTAAATACTCCCAGCGGGTACATGCTCCATTACTCCAACCCGATGGCGCAAAGAAACCCCAGTTTACTCAAGTATCTTCATCAAGAAGTTGGAGCGTGTAGATCCCAATTTTCAGTCTAGAAATGTGGACTGTTAACGTGACAGGAATTCTTGCTTATTCAAATATTTTATGCAGATCTGGATGTAAACACTAAACTTACTAAGCAGTTGCACAAGGGCGCTTGAAGCTAGGAGCGCTAAAATCGATTACTATAATATATAACTTAATTTTGCAAAATACGTGTGTCTACCCACCTGTAGTTTCAGCAAAATGACTACACCACTATAGGTATATCTCAAAAATGGTCTCTTAAGGCTGTTTCAGTTTGTGTAGGAAGCGATACAGAGTTGCCTGTATGGAGGTACCGATATACTCAAAGCTGGCATTTGTGAGATTTTTTGCAGTTATGTTATATGTTTCAAAATTGTAATTGCTTATATGATGAGAAAAATTTTGGCAAACATAAGGCCCTTAAAAGAGCTTAAGTTAGTGATTTATTTTTACAGTTGGTCAAAAATGTTTTTCTTTTTTCTTTTAATCGAATTGTAAATTTTATCAATTATGAGGGTCACGGTCGTAAAAATTCTGAAAATCTACAGATTTTCGGCGCCATTTACATAATTTGGTCCAGACATCTTTATATTATGTATTTTGATGTCCACGTGTGGAACACGAGCTTGTCTATATGTAGATATAAGAAAATCTATGTTTATATATCGTCTTTGCCATTCTATTACTATTATTATTATCATTATTATTTAAACGATCTTGGTATCAGTTAAATTGTGTCCCACTATCTGTCATTCTTTACAGTAATGATCCTTTCTATATGTAGGTATTCATTTCCTGCTTTTGTCGTTTATATATATATTTTTTTGTTCGTTTTAAAGGAAAAAATCTCTTCTAACGGACTAGTTTTCACACACATACATACATACACATATAATACTTATAGACACGAAGTTGGTCGTGGTCGCCTTTTCAATTTTGTTGTTGTCGTCTCGTTTGAATTGCATAAGGAAACGGATGGGTGTATTGTCTACAAAATGATGCTATCAGTTTTATACTTGATATAAATTCGTGGTGAAAGCCGGTATTTTAATAAAGGAAAACAATGTGGGAAAATAGAACTGATCTAGCTATTAATTTTTTGACCTTCTATAGATAGAAAGTATAATAAAATTTTTGTCAATGTCTAGGATGCTAAAAAAGCTCCTTCACTATTATTATTTTTATCTATTGTGACACCTAATAATATCTGCCTTAAACGATAAACATCATCGTATTGTCCTGCAACTGTTTGATGGTTAAGCTCTTTAATAATAAGTTTGTCACAAAGATGTCTCTTCAGATGCCAGATTTCAGCTTTTGGAATAATTCATCACTTCTATTCCATTTGAAGTAAAGATTAATAAAATAATTTCTCATGGTATTCCTATTAGGGTAAAGTTGCATAATTCGTACCACTTTTCAGTTTTTTGTAAATTTTGCAAAATGTTGGCCATGTACACAAATTTGCTTTATTCTATAGCATATTTGCATCTTTTGCGCATCTAAACATGTAGGAAAGAATCTTTTTTGATTTTAATTAATGCCCTAAATTATGTGATAAAAAAAGGTCTGCAAAAGGTACGATTTGGGAAACTCGTCTCCTTAATCGTACCACCGGTATCTCATATCGTACCACCTGAGTTGAACACTCTATACAGTAGGGCTGGGCGATAATGGAATGTTGATATCGATAGTTCGATGTTCGACAATATCGATAATTATCGATATATCGGAGTCTCTTGGCATATCGATATTATACAGTTATATCGATAGTTTATCATTATATCGATACATCGATAACTAAATTGTTACTAAATTAACGACATATCGACAAAAATAAATGACTATTGGCAGTCTCAACGATCCATGCTTCGTATCTAAATATGCCTACGTGTGAGTAATTACCAATATAGGAACAATATCGACAGCTGTCACCATAAAATATCGTAAGACATCGATATCATGCATCGATATTTCGATATATCGATACTTATCGTAGTTCGATACATCGAATCATCGATAATTAGCGATGATTCGATATATCGATAATGCGATATATCGATAAAATTCCAAAGTCATATCGATATACTATATTATCGACATATCGATATTCTTGTCGATATATCGAAGATAGCGCCAAGCCCTACTAGACAGGGTTGAGCCTCAGTATCGAAAATACAATTTATGCCCCTTGGAAGCACGTAAGAGAAACTAATAAAGATGTTTCTCGGTCTCCTGCATCGTATCACAGGTACGATTTAGGAGTAGGGTCAATAGTACGATTTAGGAAACAGTGTCAAAAACAATATTTTTTACGTTTTGAACCCTTACATGTTAGTAACTTCATAACATTTTATGACAAACTAATGTAGAATTTGCTGGTCTTTTATTATACATACTTGTTTTCTAATTTGAGCTTACCATTTTTGCGAAATAGCCTTACGAATTACCGTGGTTTAACCCCAGCCAAGAACTGTCTTTTTAAATTTCCTTAATTATTCCTAAACAAATCAGCCTACACTGAAGTTTTTTTTCACGCATTGTATATTTCTTATAAGCTTCCAATTAAAGGCAACAGCGTTTATTATGTGTAAACAGAACATGAACAAAGGCTGGTGGTACGATTTAGGAGGTGGTACGAATTATGCAACTTTACCCTACTTGATGTTTTTTTAATCGTCGACAAAGACAGACTGGCAATCTCAGACTAACGTGGGCTCTTGATAACACGGACTCTTTTGAATTTGAAAAAAAAAACATGTAAGGGACTGTATTTATTGATTCATGTGGTCCAATAAGCACCTGCCCACCGGGGGATCGCTCTTATGGCCAGTTTGCCCCTGATCATCACACAAAACGAAAAACTAAGCAGCCACACACTATGCACTGTTCCAGCAGGCTTTCATAAACACAATAAGCAGGTTGTTAAGTTAAAATTCAAGGAA
The DNA here is from genome assembly GCA_037464855.1 of Iselma pallidipennis. Lineage (NCBI taxonomy): Eukaryota > Metazoa > Arthropoda > Insecta > Coleoptera > Meloidae > Iselma > Iselma pallidipennis. Next base: position 37,306 of record JAZBHA010000069.1, on the reverse strand, counting down.
TTCTAAGAAAAATTGTATATATTATTCCAAGTTATTCATTGTGATTTGATCTATTGATAAACATTCAAATCACGTACATCACTGAAAAAGACCATCGTTCCTACCCACTGTCGGCCATACATTGTCTGGTCGGTTAAAAATCAAGCGTCGATAGGTTTTTTTTAATAGCCGACTTGCCTGATGGCTTTCAGGCACACATCTCGTTCGAGCAAGTCTGCCAAAAAGAATGAAGCCTGTGGTCGCCTTTATGCACCAGGCACCAGTTAACAGCCATTCTCCTAACAGTGATAACGATATTATCATAGCATGGGACAACCCCGCCATGCATATTTTCTAGAATTTGATCTTACCTAGATTTTATGGCACTTAATTAAAAAAAAAATCAGAAGACTGTTGCAAGCAATCAGAGACACTTCAATCTGGATTATTGATTTGACCCATTTTTTTGACAAATTGTGTCTTTTATATGTTAAAGAAGGTTTCAGAATACGAAATTGTTTTTATTTAAAAGAATACTGAATTCGGAATACAAGACTATAAAATAGGTTTCTGTTCTGATGTGAGCTGAAGTGTGTTGTCCTGAAAGTAGGTTAAGAGGATAAAAAAGCCTTTAAAAGGTATCAGATGTAGCAAAGCTTGTATAGTTGTGGATTGAAGAACGGCAAATCCAGAATTACTAACTATGAAATGTCTATTATGTTGTCTGAAATATTCTGTTTTGCTGAAACGAAAAGGAAATTAAGCTTACAATCAGTCAATTATTTGTTATTTGGCTGAAACCATAAAACTTTGTGTAGTTTCTATTGTATAGCGACATCCAACAATGCAATCTACAAAAAGCTCAAACTCAACAGAAAGAATTTTCAAATATGTCTACAATTCCACAATATTGATTTTGTTGTTTCTAATATTTAATATATTATTGCAATTCACTAATTATTATTAATGATCGTTACTAATAAAATAGGAGTAATTAACAAAAAATAAATATGGAAAAATAGTCAAAACAAATCTAAATTATTCTTTATTTTAAAAAATGTTATTATAAATGACTGATAAATTTTACAAACAAACATGATAGGAATAGTAATAAAAAAATGTGAAAATTTAAAAAATCGTACATAAACTCAATCTATATAATCAGGCAGCATTATCGTGAAAATTTTTAAAGGTATCAGGTTCAAATTTGTTGTAGGTATACGATAAAAAAAACTCTTTCCAGTAGCTAATTGTAAGTAATAATTGACAAGTGTTTTTTATATTTTTCTAGAGATCTGATATAAGTAAAGATTACATTTTGTCAAAACTAGTTTTTTCTCATTAGCATTATTTAACATTCATCTTTTGCATAATATCACGCCAATTAATTATTCGTTTTATATTATCGTTATGATGACGACGTAAAATTTGAATTCTTCTTTTCTAGACTTGTTCTAATACTGCACTTATCTTAATTACGAAAGAAATGCAAAAAACATTCTGGAAGTCTAAAAGTTTATTTAATTAATTTTAACAAATCTCTGTCCTTTTTTTGATCAAATCAAAATGTAATGATTTTGAAAGCTTCTATTACTAAACTACAAAAAAAATCCATTTACAAACCAACCCTCTTCGTTTTGTGTAACGATAATAAATCGTTTAGAGAGAATTTTTTTAATCCGGAAGTCGTAGCGACATCCTGTTCAGACTCTTGTGCTGCCAGATTTCAAACAGAAAATTTATAAACGTCAGCCTTTATAGTGATGACTTTTTCCTTCGTTTTCTAAAAATCACGTAATTTTGTTTTGATATTAAACTTTGTAATTAAAAATATAGTTATGAGGCTATAAAGTTAGATAAATGTCCAATAATTTGACTATAAACGTACAAAAATAGATATTTGGAATTTATATTCTGCTGATCCTTTTAACTTTGCATTAATTAAAATAAAATAAAGATCACAGTTTTATTGTTGTGGAGAGATTAACTCAAATCAAAAGATAGCCGTTCTGTCCAAATATTCTAATTCGAAACAGGAACAGGTGTTGTATTGGAAAAAGTCGACGTCATGGACGTCTGAGTAAATAGAAAACTTTCGAAATGCACTTCCCAGGAGTATTGTATTCAAAGATAATCGAAACGATAAAAATTTCCTTTAAAACAATTATAAATATAAATATCATAATGAAAAATAATGATAACAGTGCACAATCTACATCAGTTTTATTTCGGTTCTTGGTAAAAATCATAGATCCAGATGCCTTAATCTTAGAAAGCATTAATAAATCTATTTAAAATATAACGTGTTGCAAGAAATCCAAAAATTTTACGGATCAAAAGGTCACTTGATTCTATTTTTCTGTCTCTCTTGAAGTTTCTGAATTTCTGAATAGAAAATATTATATAAAATTTACACTTTCTTCGATCTTATGTCCATTTTGAACAATTCTCAAGATGACCGAAAGTACGAATTTATTGCGTAGATTGTTATATTGCATCAGTAAACATTGTGGGCACCCCCGCAAACATTGTGGGCACCCCTGCAAACATTATGAGTGAACTCCCACAGTTTTTCTAAAATAAGAATATTTGATGCTTTATTACAAAGATCGTTTCACGATTCTTTCCCCCCATCGTACTGCGGAGGCTGCAGGGGTGATTGTTACGGTCCTGCCTCCAACTACCCGTATGTACACACAACTTCAACATCTATTACATCATAAAATCGACCGCTGTGTCCCGTCTTTTTTATCATCTGGGCATCATTCATTTGACTGTCTAATGTCCGTGGGAGCTTTTCAAATTCAATGAGAAAAATCACTCATTCAATAGTAAATTCTTGTCTCACGTAATTGTCATGATGCTTGGGGGATTGAAGTCGGATATCCGACAGGGTCACAAGTTCACCACGTGTTAATGTTGTTAATTTTCCGTGATTATTATTGGTGGGAGTGATAACGGACGGCGTCGTCAATAGACCAACCAAGTTGCGTGTGAGCCAAAAGCGTCGTCGTCTCCGTCTACTAAGTCCTGTTTATCCACTCTGTACATTAGAAACTCGACTGACTCTGGTGTGACTTCTCTTGTATATGCGTGATGCAGCCAGTCCTGCCAGTCTTAAACTTCTATCCGTAGTGTGTGGTGTTATTAAACTACTAACACCCACACGAATCGACACACATGGCTCTAATACAAATTTAAAAAAAAAAATGTAAATAATTAACCGATACTTACTAATATTTTATAAGATTATTTTTTTAATTAGTTTAAAAAAAAATAAAAATATAAATTAAAAATCAATTAATTGGAATAATAAGAGTGTTTGTTGGAAATGTGGATGCATTTTGAAAATTGAGTTTAAATGCAAGTGTTTGATTCTTGAAACGTGAAACAAAATCTTCTTCAGCTCTTTTGTTCCTGCAACCTATGACAGGCCAAGAACTCTTTGAAACCGTCTTTATTAATTAAATAAATTTACTGGTAAGTGAGTTATTTTTTTTAATAATTTTGTTTCTATGAAAGGCTTATGGCCATCATGACCTTCCCCAATAAGCCTGATATATTCTCAAGGATACCATTATAAAATGGCAAACAAGGTTGGTGGCCGACTATGCGCCAATCTTGATATTGATTAAATCCGAAAAAACTGGTTAGAAAGAGTCTTTTCGTTTTTATTTCAACTATTATCAATATGTTCAATGTACAATTAATAGTAAAACAACTTCACCAAAAATTGGAATTATGTTCAAAACCGAATCCTGAAAAATTATATGTACCTTTCCAGAAACATATGCACGTAATGCTAGACTGGACCAGGTAGACACTTCTAGTCGTACCTACAAGGAAAGGAATTTATACAAAAATGTTTTCAAATTCAAAATCGAATGAGTAATGAGATCTATTTGTTCTGGCAAATTTTTCATTTTTATTCAACCTGTAATATTGAGGTATGACTGTTGAAATTTCGGCGCCACAACAATTTAAAATTAGCTCAGGAAATAACTAAATTTACGTACGATTTACGTCATATACATCTCATCTCCAAAGATTTATTTCTAGATTGATTTAAACAAATATTAAATTCTGTCTATCATTAACATTGAACTAAGTTCGATGGTCATTCATTCGTGTAAAATTGTAGAAATTCTGAACTTTAAATTTATTACAACACCGTTTCAAATCAGATTCCAGTGATGTTATTGATAAAAGTAATAAAAAACGAAACTTCTACAAATTTCAAAATAATAAAAGTCATTTAATTGTGAGATAATTTGGATAACAATTGTTCTGTTTATACTTGGACTAGTAAACGAGATAATAAGATATATTGTCAAAGGCGTTCCCAGATAAACAAATTACATTTGTTATTATTATAAAATATTGATAAATCCTTAATAATCTTGATTAATCTACAATATCTATGCTAAAAAAATTGAATTGTTGTTTTTTAAATACATAGTAGCCTTTAAATCTACTGATTTTAGTTGAAACGTGATAAGAAAAATTCCGAGGTACCTATATTTTCACTAATACCAATGAATGGTTAGCTAGTAATTTTTACGAAATTCCTGATTGGCGTCGCGTGATATCGTCGCGACTTGTATTTTATATAGTTTATAATACAGTGATGGTTAAATAGTGGGGACTATAATTTTTATTATTTATTCCAAGCTCTCTGGTTTATTTTAAGGTCTTTGATGTGCATGCAGTAAACGCCTGATGATACTCTTCTAGAACTGTTGTAACATACATACATACATTGAAATATACGGAAATATATTTTAAATGGAAAAAAAATAATGTATAATAAATTATCTTGACGAGGAACTAAATTATACACATACTTAAAAACACAATAGAGAGAACAGAGAAGAGTGTGGCCTTTCACGATTTTCTTAAATGTCCAGTTCATTACGGTTCACAAAATTTATTAACATTTCTTCTACCAGAACATTTACGATGTTTGTACATATAAGTGAATTATCATCAAACAAACACCTATGGAAAAACAACCCTTAACGATTTAATTTCAAAATCAAAATTGTTCTGGTGGTTTTACTCTGATTGTTGTTGATGGTAGATTCATCCAGAACCATATCGTTATGTGACAATACTGTGCTTCTATTAAAAGGTTATCACGCACTTGTTCACTGCTTTTTTTCGATAAGGATGTGTCCATAAAACAGGCACATTTGTACCGATACTGACTGTCTTGACAAATCTAGTATAAATTATTGGTTGTTTGGACATAAATACTTCCGTTTTTTATTAGTATAACATCGATCCTCATTATCTAATTTTAGAAATTTATCGGTTGCAATTATATCAATGTGTAATTATTAAATGTAATGAGTATGATGATAATATAAACTTTTATTACTTGTAAGAAGTATACGGAATTTATAGCTACTATCTAATGAATATTAAAGAATTATTTCAATTGTAGTAAAACAGTTTTTTTTCAAATTCATTTGCATTTTATGATGTGTAGTTTTTCTAATTCGATTCAAACAATACCGTAAGTTTGATAGAACAGGAATATCTGCCTACCATGTCTGTTCGATTTTTTTGATTTTAACTATTAACTCACAGTACTTATGCATTTTAATAGATATATCAAGTTAGTAGTAGAATAAACGATTTCAACCATTGATTTATTTGAATTAGTGCAGGATACGCCTGCAGTGTTCTTGGTAATGTTTCCATTCCATTCCGCACACACACATAAATAGATTTTTGAGTAAGTTTTTTTCATACTGAAGTTGTTGCACCAGAAATTACAAAGCAATATATGTATGTAAATTTCAACTGTTTTATAATTGTTAGTTGCGTGGTACGAATAAGACTTCACCTATACCTATACCTGTACAACATATAGATAGACTTGGAAGTCGGCACATGGGAGGTCTAATCATATCTATCCATCCACCGCACACATACACATATATTATTATTATTATTATTATTTTTATATACCTATAAATTTCTATTAATGCTGCTAGAGATCAAAACTCTTGAAACAATTAATTTATAGATCGCAATACATCTAATAATAATTATAACGTCCTTGTATATTTATCAATTTATTTATATAGACCTACAACTATTAAATGATGATAAGATTGAGACTTTTGTCTTTTTATGGGAAGATGTCGATAGTTCCAAGATACTTACGTGATAAACGTGACTGTATCTGTATGTATTGTAGTATAAGGTTGAGGGGAAGTTATAAATTTGAACTCAAAGTTTAGGGGTTCGGTCTCTCGATTTCACATCCTTATCGGGAATGTCATTTTGTTTTTCTTGTTGTTGCAGTGACAAGTTTCTCTTGTTTGTTAGATACTTACATAATAACAGTATGTTCTCGTATAGTTAAGAAGTAGGTACACACCTTATATTTTGATTTAATAAAAACGGGCTATTTAATTGTTTAAACTAATTTAAAAACTGCGCAATTTGACATTATCCATCTGGCAAGAGAAATAAATCTAATTTTAGTTTAGATTGCATTTAAACAACCAATTTCAATTGTAATTTGTTTGATTGTTTCAGTTCCCAATGTGTCCCGCTGTTGCGTACGAAATGCTGGTCTCACATAGTCCTCCTGTTTTCAGTCATAGCCCACCATCAAGTTTCCTATCTAATTATCCTAAATTCCGTAGCGATTCTTTTACAACTTTATCACCATCATCATCATCATCATCATCATCGTCACCATCATATTTTGGACGTAATAGTCGAAATTCCCCTCCCAATTCTTTACCAATTGCATCGTCTCCAATATTATCTAAACAACACGAACAATTCAGAAAAATGCCAGTACCACCGATACGTCCATGTTTAGTGATCCGTCCAGAAGAGTCATCACCAACAAATGAAGATGATCCAACTAGTCCAACGAAATTAAAGAAGAAAGTTGTATTTGCTGATGATAAAGGCATGTCTTTGACACATGTCCGTGTAATGACTGAACCATCGAATGTACCACCATTATGGAGTTTCCGTTTTCTAGCCGAAGTTACACAAGGTATGTCAGCTGAACCAGGTCCAGAAACTGAACCATGGGAGATTATGTTTCCACAACCAGCTGCTGATTATGTTGAATTTAGAAAAAAATTAGATAATGCTAAAGTGTCATTAGAGAATGTAATTGTAAAAGAAGCTGACGAAATTGTCATTGGTACAATAAAAGTTAGTAATCTTTCCTATCATAAAGAGGTTCTTGTACGTGTATCAACTGACAGTTGGAAAACATTTGAAGATGCTTTCTGTAATTATGTACCGAACTCAATGGTTTCTTCAATCAATTCAGCTTATGTTTTATTCGATACGTTTTCATTCAAGATTCCTCTTCCATCGAAATCTAGGAAGATTGAATTCTGTGTGTGTTTCCGATGCGATGGTAAAGAATATTGGGACAATAATAATAATAAGAATTATGTTCTACTGAAGAAAGTCACAGTAAGTCCTATGCACAAATCTTTTTCTGCTGATGATATTTATAAGAATCAGAAAGAGCCTTTTGTCAAATTACGATTAAAACCTATGCAAAGATGTACAGATGTTGCTCAAGCTAAATTAGATTCATGGTCCGAATTTGCTAGTTGGCATCATTTAGAAAATACAAATCCATATTGGTAGAAATTATTCCTATATTCTATCATTTTTATTCTCTCTTCTTTGTATCGCTGTACCTTTGATAGACTAGAAATGGGATCCTATAGCGACTGAAAAATTTCCAATCAAGGTAAAATATTATCTCTAATAATATTATCAATCGAACAAAAAAATTCTATTATTTTTTATTATTTTATTTACAGTCTGTTTAAAAAAATTCCCCGTGAATTCAATGTTGCCAAATCAAAGACCATTCTATTTGAGGAATGGATTGAATGTGTACCTTCAACATACACGAACGACATCATTCTATTATCGTCTGGTTGATGATAATAATGTGGAAGTCTATATAGGATGCATAATCCACACATCTCTCATCGAACTTGGTCTGTGACTAAATCTGTGATAAAAATTGACTGTTATTTAAAGATATTTAGTGATAAGAATAAGTGCCAAAATTTGGTGTGTGTTAGTAGTGGAAAAGATGAAAAAAAAGGAGGAAATTCAAGAGAAAATTTATTTGAAATATATGTACCTATTGATTAAAAGACTGATATTGATATTATGAAAACTTACTTGAATTATATTGCATTGTTTTAATAATTGTAATTAAATGAAGTTTTACTGTTAGATATTATTATATGGAATCGATTAATATAGCTTTTATTTGTATCGTCGCTTAAGTCACTATTTAGTTCCTTGCTAATATTTTTTTTTATTTCGTTAGTATAGAACTGATTTTCAATAGTTGTGTCCTATGTTATTATTATCATTATTATTATTATTATTTTGTTATGTATATCTTATATGTGTAAATTTTTATTTGTTTCCTTGTAAATATGCTATTTATCTACATATTCATTCTTCTTTTTTTTGTATATTATATCATAAAATTCATTCATACGATAATCATGCAATTTCACTTCCAAGCAATCAAACCATGTGCCTACTATACTTTATATTACTCTAATATTAAACTTTGTTATATTATTGTAGGTCATGCGATTTTGTTAAATAAAGGTGTTGAAATTGAGATTTCTATCGTTTAGTTTATGACACATTAAGTTTTATTACTAATCAAAATATCTTTCAATCAGTGGCGTAACGAGCCAATGATCAGTGTGACCTCAGCTAGAGCCGCCATCTGAACAGAGCCACCAACGAAAATAGATAAATTATAGTGCACTCAAATAAATTGTGAATTCATGTTTGAAGTAGTGAAATGTTGAAAGAGACGTCTTGGAAGAGATTCAAGTTCCGAAACTGCTTGTTATGCCCCTTAATCACAGACAGTTGTATCTCTGCTTTTGACGGAAAATTCTCCAACAACATTAAAACAAACAACCGACTGTTTATATCAATACGGAATAATTAATAAAAATGTGTCCTCTTCTAAAATCGGAACTAGTTGAACTGTTGAATCGACCTGTTCTCTAAATGTTATTCAGTTATTTTCCGATCTTATTATAGAGGTATGATGTTACCTAAATGAAAATAGAACTGTTTGTCTGAACTTTCAGAATATGTGTAGCCTTCTTCAGAGTCCTCGTCATCCAACAGAATTGAATAAAAAAGAAAAAACATTCATAAGTAAATTCATTACTTGGAGATATTATTTGTTGTCAATTTGTTTATTCAGTTTGTACAAATTTAAAAAATTATACAACAAAAATAAACATTTACTTTACATTTTTACCAAGCCTGATGTTCTTAACCGGTTTACAGTTGAGACTTGAGAGTTTTAAATTAACTACCAACAAAACGGTTTTTAATGCATCTGTTAAATCATAATTGACATAAATTTCTATTGAATAAACAGCAACAAGAACGAGAATAAATTTACTTTAAGTTAATTATCAATTTTGAAGATGAAACAAGTACCGAAAGAAATGATAATTACAAGTGTAAAACTTAAATAACTTATAAGAAACTATGGGAAAGATTTTTTTGAATAAATTTAGTTATTTTTAGTAACGATTGAAAATTTATGTATAGATTTACATTTAATTATAAAAACCACATGAAAAATTCCATCAACATTAACCAGGATCGTGCAAATCCACTAGAAAGTTGATATTTTTCAGTTGTACCTACATGTCTTCTTATTGTTGTTTGTCTTCGAATCTGTATCTTCTAAAATACGAGAGATACAGTAGAGCATCGGATATCCGGAATAATTATTGTCAGACACTTTTCTTATAGTTGAATTTTCCAGATAATGAGGTAGGAAAAAGAACACTTGAATGATTTCGGGTAATTGACGTTTCCGGATAACTGACTTCCGTATAGTCGACATCCTACTGTGCTATCTCTTATAAATAAACTTTTCAGGATAAAAATGAAAAAGACTTTTAGTTATTTCAAAATATTTGAGGAAATCATTTTTTAAGTTAACTTTAAATAGCTACTATAGAGCGTCTATTATCCGGAACAAATAATGTCACATTTACATTGATGTGTACGTGGTGTGATCAATAAATAACGAGACAGCAGTCATACGGCGGAATAGTGGAGGGATAGGGTAATGCTTGTAGTTGTTAAGCCTTGTGACACATTCTATCAAAAATCATTTTGCTGTGTGCAGCCATATATGTTTTATAAGCAAATTAGTTAACACGTGTTTGGTATTCTCTGCAATGAGCAAGAACATCAAAATCTGTCTGAAATTGGCAAAAAACAACGTTTGAGATCCTTGAAATGCTTCGGGAAGTGTATGGTGATGAAACCATGAGTCGAGTCCGATGTTATGAATAGTATTGAGCGTTTAAAAATGGTCAAAAGTCACTTAAGGATAATGAGAGGCCGGGGCGCAACTGTACTAGCACAACCGTCAAAAATGTCGCTGAAATTCAAAGACTCATTCGTGAAAATGGACGACTAACTATCAGAGAAGTTTGTGACGTCGTGAAATATCATTTTGTGGCAGTTCAATCAATTTTAACGAACTGATTTCTCCACCATGACAACGCACCGGCACACTCCTTAGGAGTTATCAGTAAAAGCTCGTGACTTTTTGACATGCAAGAGCCTGACTGTCGTTCCCTCCCTAATCACCAGATTTAGATCCGTGTGACTTCTTCATAGTTCCAAAAATGAAGTTGAAGCTCACGGGGAAACGTTTTAAGATGGTGGAAACGATTCCAGCTGAATCGCAGGCGGTGCTTGATCAGCTTACTGAAAACGATCTTTTTGGGGCCTTTATAGCATGACAGGAACGCTGAATTTGCTGTCCTAATGTAGAATAGGACTATTTTGAAGGTGATGCTACCCCCAGTCTCGTTACTTATTGATCACCCCACGTTTATTGGGATAGATATGTAGTTTATTGTAATTTGCCCATGCATCACCATTAATAAAGGAAGAAGAAAAATCAACTTTCGAAATGATTCTGAATAACTGACATCCGGATAATCACAATACGGATAAGACATAATAATTGTGTATTATTCATATAAATCTCAATAAATTTTAACTTAATATGCAGAAAATAAATAAAAATTTCTAAAAATTCAATGTTTTCGTTCAGGTTATTGAAAAGGTCTTATCAAGAATGGTCAAAATATTTGTCTTTTTTTTTGTGTTTTTCTAAATATTTGCAGTTGAGTTTAAAAATGTTTGTATCATAAAATAACAAATTACAATTGTATGTACATTACATAATCAAAGAAAATATGACTTTTTAACGATAATAAAACTGCTCTTTATTTACTATTCATTTCAAGGTCTGTATGATTTCCAAAACAATTTTTTTCAAAAACAATACATATTTTTCACACAGAGCTAATTTATGCTTTCCCAGGCTTAATGGTACATTCAGAACAGTGTGCTGAACTGTGCTCACTCCTGAAAGCTCAGGTTTGCCTAGTGTATTTCTAATGTCTGTGTTCACAACAACCTTGTTCGGTTCTTGTGAACAGTGGAGCCCCTGCAACCCCTGCACATCGGTGGGAAATTGCGTCACTTCTTCCAGCAAACAATAGTGGCTGGAAGTGGTCTCTCCAAGGACCATTTAAATTGATAGGGCGCTTAAGACAAAGTATGACGATTTGAAGCAACCCTCTCCAAGAGTACATTAGATCAAATAGCGCGTGAGTATAACCACAACACAGCACCCCATTCCTATACTGACGGAACCCTAACGTGCCGCGGCATTCTAGTTGAGAATCACTGATCTAGAGCAGGCCTGGCCAACCCAAAAGTCTTTGCGGGCCGCTTTGGAGGTGCATTGTAGTCCGGCGGGCCGCAGAACAGAAACCTTATAGGGTTGCATTAAAATTATAATACATTACATATAATGAAAACAAAAATAATGAATATGATTAACATATTTTGTGTAAATTGTGTGGAATCGTGAATTCCACCGCGGGCCGCACAACTAAACAAGGCGGGCCGCATGCGGCCCGCGGGCCGCGGGTTGACCAGCCCTGATCTAGAGGATACTTCCTGTTTGGAATATTATCAATACATTTCTAATACTAATAATGCTCAAAACAACTAGTTTTTTCTAGATGTTAGAAGTATAAGAGCCCTATCAATTCAAATAGTTCAAAACTTGGAGAGACGACTTCTCGCCATAATCGTTTGGTGGAAAATGTGACGCAATTTCCCACTGAAGTGTAGAGAGTGCACAAGCTCCGTTGCATTATAAGTACACTACAGGCAAACTCCAATTTTCAAAAGTGAGCACACTTCGACACGCTGTTCTAAACGTACCGCAAAACGCAATATTATGTTAGCAAGTTGGCTCCTTAAAAAAAGACGAAAATAAAAGAAACAAAGCTCCTAGGAAGTGGGATCCCTTTGAAAGGCAACCTCCGAACTTGCTCCTCCTGTTCTTGTACATATGTAAAAACAATCCTGTTTTCAGGAGAGGTACTCAAGATAATAAAGTTTCGCAGTGCATCGATATTTTGTTTGTATTTTGAATATGGGCTTTTCAAAAAAATAAAAGTTCGTACCCTACTAACCGTTTTTAAAACACTTTTGATTGTTAATTGACCGTATCTGTCTATCGATTTCTAATTCCCAGGTATTTCATTGAAACACCAAACAGTAATATAAATTATGAATGGAAATTTTATGACAACCGGTCGATTTAAAAGCAGGTATTTCGAATATGTTAAGCCAGACTACCTTTATGGTGGTTCACGTGTTGGTAACGTGTTTATACTATTATAGGTAGAGTAGTGTTCAGTGTTCACATTTCCTTCTCAAGCTTGTCAGTATGGAATGCGATAGGCTTTAATCTTTTATTATTATACTACACATTATTATACCTGCACTTTTGATTAATACTCTTCATTGGTGATTTATTCATCATCGAACAATCACATGTCAAATACTGAATACCTAACTATTTTTGTAAATGTTGACGTTTCGTCTTTTTTATTAGAATATGAAAATTTTTCCGAAACAATGGTATTTCTATTGTATTAGAAATTAATTATTCATAAATTAAGAAAAAACAATAGGAACTTGACTTACACGGACCTATAACAATATTCTAAAAGTGCATAACTAATTTTTCAAAAAAAAAAAAGATTTTTTTTATTAATCATGTAGGAACACACTAGTTGCTAACTTGGAGATAGCGAATAACAATTTCGTTGCATTATAATGCGACAATTTTCCTGTTCATTAAAATGATGATAATTGTTGATGACTGTGTCGGCGTGTAATTGTTAGCTTGTATTGTAGTATTTTGTCCTTAATAGATATTATTAGATATAGAATGATTTAACAGTTTTGTACAGGAGTACATTAATTGTACAATTACTTTGATCAAAAGAACAAGTGACGAAGTGATAATGGTTAGAACGTGTTTGTTTTATCTTACAATTAGAATCTTGTTTATTGTCAATAGGGATTTTCGTATTGTGAAATGCTGTTGACAGATTTTGAGGCAAGGCTTTGGGAATAGGTACAGAATCTGGAAAATTTCAAGAGAAGTTTGCCAAGAATTTTTTTTATCAAACAACATAAAAATACATCGTTTGTCTGTTGTTCGATAGAGATGCACTTATTGCAACGGAATTTTCGAGTAAATATTGATATCAATTTATCTTATGAGGAATCAGTAAAATTCCAGAGGTATTAATTGATATTGCGTTTGCAATACAAAAAAAAAACGAGATCAAAAAACATGTTTCAATTTTACCTGTTAATTCCCTCTAATCCGACTCTCCAGCGCTCTAGATTCTAGTTCTAGACTGACCCAGAATAGAGGGTGGTGTCGTGTCCTTACATCCTTAATATTCACACATAATGTTTAGTTTTTTAGAAACATCCGTTCATTCGATATAGTCGATTCATAGCAATCGACACAGAACATTCAATTCGACTCAAAGCAGTTGAAGCAATTTCGCAACAATTATTTTGTAATAACTCATTAAATCGAGTCATTATATTTTGTATGATCGATATACAGTAGGTACTCAATAAATAGTTAATGTAGAAAAGTGTGTATTATTGAAATATAAACATTATGAGAAAATCTTGATGATTAATTCTGTACCGACTACTTACTCTGGGTAATCCGAATTGCTTGTCGGGAAACCCCCATTTTTGGGAAGTTGTAATTACTTCGATTTTCTTTAGATTTTTTTAAACATCATCACATTGGTACAAAAATGATTTAAGAAGATTTAAAGCTTATTTATTGATAAGATCAACTCGAGATTTTGCAACGATTAGATTATATTCATTTTATAATATCTTTTTTAATTTTTGGCTCTGTAAGAGTTCGATGACATGAGAAGATTTTTCCCTTGGAACTTTTTCTTGTCTCTCTGTCTAAAAATAGAGAGGCAGTTGTTGGAAAATGAGAAGAGACCATGTTCTTTCTTGATTTAGTGTGTCGTCTTTTTCTCCTAACCAAGAGAAGTACAGTAGAATCTCACTAACGTGAATATGCGCTACTATGAACATCTCGTTAGTGTGAACGCTAAATATATCAATTTTAATCCGATAATGTGAACAGCGCATAATTCGATAATGTGAACTATTTCTTCTAGCTACTACTACTCTTCAATTCTATGGGTTTCACTGGATTTTATGGCTAACCTACAATTCTTAGTGCCTTTTTTCTAGTAACCCTTTGTGAAATCGTTGTTTAATGAATGATATAAACACATATTTAACTTTTTTTTATTCACTCGCTAACATGAACAAATTCGATACTGTGAAAACCCTTGGTTTTTTTTTGTTCACGGTTTCGAGATTCTACTGTAATTATTTTCTTCGTTGGTTTTTTTTTAGATAAAGGACAACAAATAATAAAAGTCAAGAATCCCTCGTGTCATACCACCCTGAAATTTTCATAGGTACATACTTGTATGTGCCCACACACAGTAAATATGTACACCAGTGACGTAACACAAACACTGTGGGCCCCCTACAAACGGGCCACTGCAGTTTTACTAAAAATAAGAAGATTTGATATAAATTTATTCGAAACAAAGGACGTTTCACGGTTATCAGAGCGTCAAGACATTGCGCCCGGCACTGCCGCGGTTGTAGGGCTAATTGTTACGGCAATGGTACAAATTCGAACATTAATTAGTTCGGATTATCGGGAGTATACTATATTTACGTTACAACCTTTTACTTTTTAATTTTAGAACTGGAATAGCTGTTATAGTTCCTTAAAATATCTTGGCTACCACCCATTCAGGCTTCACTATTCATCTATTTTACTTCTATAATGGTTTAATAATTAAAAGAATCAACTTGGCTTATTCTAGGTTTATAAATCATTTAAGTGGATCATTCAACTATATGCTTTTCAATTTATCATCAACTAAGTAGTATTGTTATTTTATTGACTTCCTTCTTCAGCATTCGGTTAAATAGTTAACCAAAAAGCGGATAAATTGTTAATAAATGAATTAAGTATTAATTCTGCTCATTATTATGAACTTATTATGAGTTTCACGAATAGTAACCATTTTAGCTAACAGAAGATAATTGGCAGAAGTTACAGAAAATGAGTAGGAAGTGATTTATTGTAATAGTAGGTATAAAGGTATTTGAAAAGTTGATAAAGTAGACCAAGAAACAACAACAAAAATCACACGTTAAGAAAATTAAATATTTTTCCATTGTAATACCGTGTTGTTACAAATTCTCAAAATATAGTTTCCTATTTTTTCAAATTTTCAGAAATCTAAATCCAGATGTTATATAAAGAGAATTTATGGGTTTTGAGAGTTATTTAAGAAAAAAACAAAAACAAGCATCCTACAAGGTATTCAACTGAACGTGTTTAGCGGCTTCCAAGCAAACTACTAATAATAATGCGTTTGATCAAAAACCTTTCTTGAAGACAAATTATCAACTAGACATGAAGAGTCCCGCAATGATAATGAACAAATTGCTAAAGTTTATATACACACCTTTGCCACTTTCTAAATGCAAAAGATGCATTTATTTCATATTTATAAAACACCTTATACAGTCAGTAGAGATAAAAATCGGACTGGAACAATGTCCAGACGGCAGACGACGAAATATCAAACACTGCAATAAAATGTTGATATCTTGCAAATTGATTATTTGTTTGATGAACGGTAATGAATGATGATAGTGGTTAGTAATAATTAAATGATCTAATAGTGCTAAAAACCAGCACAAGACGATTATTTTTATCCATCATCATCAACAGACATATAGGAGTAACAATAATTCTTTACCGGTCTCGCTATTTATAGATTGAGGCGCGCCTTCTTGACTTCACCACCACCAATCCTCTCTGCTTGGTCCTCTGTTGAATTGCAGCAGCTACTTTGCATCTTCTTGTTTTTTTTTCTTTGAAATTTTTCATTAAATGTTTTCGGTTTTTTTTCAATTTGCAAATTACTAGTCACTGTTCAATATAATTACATATATTGTTCGGGAATAGTTAGTAGTAGTCGGTATTTAAATTATTATACTCGACATAGTAATAATTATGATATGAAATATTAACTGGATTAAAAAAAAATTGTATACAATTTATAACAAGAAATGGTAATAATTTAAAATTGAAGATTTTTTTTATTATTATAGTTTATGAACATAATAATTAAACAGGGCTACGAAGTAAATAAATCTTTGAAATGTATTAAAAAATTAAAAAATATTTTATAAAAGCCCAATTAAATGATTGTAAATTACTGCTGTAGATTTTATTTAATAGTCAATTGTTGAAATATTGTGAAAACTTCGATACAACGTACACAAATTAGCGCTACTTATCAGCTCTGAACAACCCTTGCTTAAAATAACAATATACTAATTAAAGAATTATTAAGGTAGATACAGAAACAAATATACTGAAGTAATAAGATAAACTGCTGTTAGTAGCGACCTCTATTATCCGATGGCAAATTGTAATGTAGTTTTCCAAGTTTTAAAATTTAGGTAACAACTTTAAAATCACTTATTAAATTTCAGTAGATTCGAATGTGAGAAAATAAAAACATTACGAATATGTATTTAATTTAAATAAAACAGAAATTATCTTCAATAAAACTTTATGTATTAAGTGATTATTGTTTGTTTATTAAAAAGTTAACAAATCTTAATGTATTAATATTTAATCACATTTGTTTTAACATTGTATTTCTTGTCTTCATTCATAACAACTGAGTTTTAATTATGTTTTTTTAACAGATGCGATAATAGGTTAATACAGTAGAGCGCTGCTATTCCGTCAGGTGTAGACACCGAAGCTATAATCTTTAATCTTGATTAAATATCAATATAAATATAATTATGGGAGACCGGGGACAAAAGTAACATTTTTCCTGTTTAGCCCCACTCTGGATGCTCAATGGGTCGCAGACAAAAACTTGCAATATCAACACACTCCTCATCTATTCACGCATAAACTTGTATAGATTTATTTCCAACAGGTAGACATGTTTAGTCATAGTGAGCATTTTACCCGGACATGTTGTGTGTTACTTTTGTTACCGATATGGGGGATGAAAGTAACAGCCCCTTTGGTTGAAAATAACAGTGACAGAAAGAAGTAGAAAGCTGAGTGCAAAATAAAACACTACTACTTCATCCATGTTCCATATATTTTTAGGTTCAAATTTATATTTATCCATTACTTTCGCCAAGTTATCGAAAAAAATGGTCTCATTAAAGCTCGTGCCTCGGGTGAGACTGGTTAAGTGTGGTGATCTGAGGGATAATGAGGGATGTCGACCTAAAAATCCCGAAAACCAATTCTCAATTGGTAACTAACTAATTAACCGACAAATTGACTGACTGACTAACTAATCCCTCATCAGCTGCAGTGTAACATACAACTAACTTTTAACTTATTAATTGTTTTCTTCTATAAAAATTATGATTTTAATATACTTTTCAATCGTCTTTCTAATGGTTTACAAAGTTTCCACCTGAAACTTTGCAGTTAAATAGTCTTCTAGTGAAGTACGTCATTTCAGATAATATGAAGCCTTTTTTGATTATTCGCCTAGGTTCAAAGAGTATTAGGGGTCTTAAGGCTGTAGTCAATGTCCTCCCTCTTTAAAAACTATTCGTTTAGAAGATTTTATATTTAAAGAAGGGTTGAATTCGACTGTCGTAAGTACTACAAATGCCCGCATTTCCTAAAATGACGTATTGTACAGATGACTGCGATATACATAAATAGACCTATGTATACCTATAGTATATACCAACATACAAAAAATAAATAAATGCTCTTTGACGAATTAGTGGATGTAACGAAATATAATGTGACGGATTAAGGGGGTTCAACTGTACTTTCATAGAGTGTATCAAACTTAAAAAAAATGTTTTATGACTTTTTTATTTATAGATCAACTTAAGAGAATTTAAAATGACGTTATTAATCAGTTTATCTACATACATTTTGCTGATGGAATGTATGTAATTGCATTTTTATCAAAAATTCAAGATGAACTTTTAAATATTTACATTCTTTTATTTTATAATTATTGTTTGTAATTTTTATAAAAATGATAACATTTAAATATTCAATATGTTATTATAACAATAAAAAAGATTAGTTTGGAAAGAGGACCTTTGTTACATATTGTGAAATTTTATAGGTGAAAAAAAAGAGAACATTTATTACTAAAATATAGATAGAGTTTAGTGATGGCAGACATATCCCGATCGGGGTATTTGTACCGCCGTTCTACCGTATTTCCATGACTACACCTCGCGTACTCCGTTGTTTGGGGTACGTTTGGGGTACGGTGATATGTTTCGGGATACATTTTGGGGTACGTTCAATGGTACGTGTAGAGGTGTTTAGGAGTACTAGCTCTGATAACTTTTATTTTGATATAATTATAACTCTGTCTGATATAATTACAACTCTGTTTGATATAATTATAACTTCTGTTTTAATTTCTGACAATGCTACTTGTTACATAAAAAACTAAAATGCATCAGTGTCACCGAGTTATCACGGCAATTATGCACTTGTGCATATTATTGCTGTAATTTGTTGGTCATTAGCTATCATTTAAAAAATTGTATAATTTGGCTGGATAATTTTGCTTGAAGAAATTTTTCTATAACGCGAGATAGACTGCCCCGGCGCATCCACCATATCTTACAATGGATTTCTTTCGATTGTGGATTGACAATTATGATATTATATAGACACTTTGCCTCCTCATTTCTACTAATTTATGGTAAAAATCACAAAACATAATGTCAAGAACACCTTTTGTAAGACATAGGGCCAGTTTCATAACCATTTTATGCCCACTTCAACTTTGTCAAGTCACAATCTAAGTTCACAACTACACCCGAATGTCTACATGCACTGGACTTTGACTGTGACTATACAAGTTAAAGTAGCCTTACAATTTATTATGAAACAGACCGATAGTTTACAGTTTCCTTATTTTTTTTACACTGTAATTTGCTTTCATACTTATGTGGCTAGAGAAAGTTGCGTAATGAATTTTGTTAGTGTTGACCGACCTGTACCTGCCATTATAATCTTTTATGATGTAGTATCAATAAGATAAGTAAAATGTTAAAATCTGTGCATTACAATAGAAGACCAAAAGGTAAATTAATGCATTGCATTCCAGAAAGTTTATTTATTCAAAAACACCGAACTCTAGTTGTGTTGTTGGCTGTTCTAACGGTGATTCTCACAATTCAAAGTTTATAAAAGCAATTTCTAGCTGCAGATGCAGTTTCAATGTCATATTCCATTGCAGCAGTCATTTGGCCTGCTTTACTAATTTTTACAAATTTTCTTTTCGAGCTTCATGAGCCCTACTTGATGCTGTTATTCTTTTAAACTGTTCTCCGTATCACTGAAAACAAGTTGATTGGTTTTCCGATTCGGTGTAAATCAGTTATTTCCATGTTTTTCTTCGTGAATTTCTTCTCATTGTTCTGGATACTCTATTCTTTTTTAAATAATTTCATTTATGCTATTAAAAGTCTTACTTTCATAGCTTACACTGAAATTTGAAAGGCGGTTTTAATGAACTATGTAGTTGATTAGTTTTGAGCCACGTAATCTGTCTTTGATCTGATACTGAATTTATATACAATACAAACTTTTGTTCGTTTGAAAAAACTACTTGTTCTTTTTTTGTTAATTTAAAGACTCACCAACAAAAACTGACATATATTCACCCCAAGACAAGGGGTGGAAAATTGATTT
>JAZBHA010000068.1:128034-151981 GCA_037464855.1 Iselma pallidipennis | reverse complement strand
GCCGTAGGAAACGTCTGAAACTCCACAATGTATTTCTTATGGACATACATTTTTGTCCACCTAGCCTTAAGCTCATAATCTTTTACCCTGGAGTTCGACCCTATTTTCTTCGCGGAGCTGACATGTAGTACCTACTTGATCAAAAGATATGACCTTCCCATAGATATAATGATATAAGTACTAAAATTTTGATTAAGAATACTACTCATAAAAGCAACTAACTATTAAGTGTTCATAGAAAACGAATAGAAAAGTTTTGGCAATTTTTTGTACTTCACAGATAATTATTTTTGCAAATTTTTTGTACTTCACAGATAATTATCAGTATGTTGTTATGTGACCAAAAGTAAAAATGTTTCACTATAAATTGATGTAGGAACTATACCAACCTCACTAATAGCTCATACAACAACGGTACCGACTAGATTACGATGTTCCTCAAAACACTGTGTGTGATTTTGGCTCTTATTTCTGCCTCTCAGGTAAGAAAAAAATTTGAAAATTCTTTTTTTTTGAGTAACACGATGGAATTTAGGCCCAAATAGATCTCGCTGAGTTAGCCAACAGTCTCTTAGCTAACGTAAACGAAACGGTTCAAGCAGAGATTGAAGGAGTTATAGCTGAATTGAGACTTGCAGAAGCCAATTTAAGTGCTACTGGAGATACTGTTGTGACACAAGCTGAACTACAACTTGAAGAAGCGGTAAATTCTTTAAATGACCTGATAGAGGAATTAGAACTAGAAGCTGCAGCTGTAGGTCTTGACGCGGACCGGGTTGAATCTTGTATTGTGGAATATAGTACCGAATTAGCTTCTATGTCCGTTGGAATACATGAAGATATCCGTTCTTGTGTAAATGGCTTAAGGCTTCAGGCAACTTCCGAAATAGAGCAAGGTATCAGACAATTAGAGCGTGTTGTCGATCAAATAGCTCAATTATCGTTACAAATTGAACAATGTCAGTTACTGCCAGATAGTCGAGACTGTCTTTTACTGGTTATTGAAGTTATAGCTGTTGAAGCAAACAATTTGCCAGCTACCGTTCGAGAAGATGCTGAGAAAACTAGAGCTGTCATTGATGTCTTGCAAGACTCTTTGGAGCCTTGTGTTGTAGATAGAATTGTAACTGTACCAATACTTGCGGAGGCAGTTTTGGATGTCATTCGAGTGTGTAGTGGTTTTCCTACCCCCACTTCACCTACTCAAAGTCCAGTGCCAGTCCCTCCTGATTCTGTCCACCACTAAGTTGATTATTTGTAAATAATTTCTCTTATCCCTATAATAAGTGATGTACGAAAAATTATAATAAAGTATTGCAATAAAAGTATTACACTACAGAAAAGCTTTTCCGTTACTATATTTTGTCCAAAAAAGCTAGACATTAATAAATGCACGTGATCAGCGCGTGAACATTATTTAAAACTCTTCCGTTGGTCGATTCGTAAAAGCACTAGCGTACGATTTACACAATGTTGTAGATTGGCAAGCAACGACGGCAATGACACTGGTTCTACATATGGAGTTTTATACTCTTCATTTTATTGGAGTTAAGAAGCAAACTGTCAGAAGGCGTTCAAACGAACTACAATACTAGCATTTGTATGGAATTCATTATAGGTGACAAAATACTCCTTGAGATTGCAGTTGAACCTGTGTTAAAACAGCAGCTCCAGTAGCATTTACATTAGCTCCTGCATGTCTTTAGCTGCAATTCCTTCCACCTCTGCTTATACCATTTTGTCTAGATGAGACTATTGGTTATCTTAAAAGGATCTGTTTTTGGCTAAATCTTATCGTTTTTGTTAGTTGGAGATAAAACTACAAACAGTGTTTTGAAGTACATTATGATCCAGTTCTGACATAATGGCATACCGATAATAATCCATGGAATTTGAATAATTTCTTCTTTGTACATTTCTTATGAACAATACATTGCTATTAAGATTCGCGTATTTGATCTCCACTTATCAAATAAGTAGTTTTTATCAAAATAATAATCACAAGTACCTATTGTATTAAGTTATTTCGAAAATTGACCTTCTTTTAATTGTAAGTGAGAACATGATATGATAGCTATTTCTTTCTAAGTTATTTGCATTATTAATGAAGAGACGATAAACGCAATTCTTCATCCTCATCTCCATCTTCATCTGTAACTTCTTAGTAATAACAAGCATATGTTTACAGGTAAAGATGACACACGTTACTAAAATTTTGATAAGAACACTACTGATAACAGCAACTAACAATTGATTGTCCACAAAAACAAATAAAATTTTGGCAATTATTCGAATGCCACAGATTTTTATCAGTACATTGTTAGGTGACCAAGCGTTAAATTTTTCACTATAAATTGATGTAGGAACTACACCAACCTCAGTAATAACCCATACAACAACGATACCAAATTACGATGTACTCCAAAACGCTGTGTGTAATTTTGGCTCTTATTTCTGCGTCTCAGGTAAGAAAAAGTCTTGGAAATTATTTTTTATAAGTAACACGATTGTATTTAGGCACAAATAAATCTTGCTGATCTAGCCAACAGTCTCTTAGCTAACTTAAACGAAACAGTGGTAGGAGAGATTGAAGGAGTAACAGCTGAATTAAGATTGGCTGCAGCTAATTTAAATGCTACTGCAGATACTGTTCTTACAACAGCTGAACTACTTGTTCAAGACGCGGTGAATGAAGTCAATGGCCGGATAGCTGGAATAGAACAAGAGGCTGCAGCTGCTGGTATTGACGAGGACCGGGTTACGACTTGTATTGAAGATGCTAATGCCGAATTAGCTCTTTTGCCTGCTGCCGTACAACAAGAGATCGAATTCTGTGTAGAAGGCTTAAAAGTTCAGTCAACTTTCGAAGTGGAACGTGGTATCAGACAATTAGGGTTAGTTGGTAATCAAATAGAACGATTATCGTTGCAAGTTGAACAATGCCAATTGGTGCCAAATAGTCGAGACTGTCTTTCACTTGTTATTGAAGCTATAGCTATTGAATCAAATAGTTTGCCAGCCTTAGTTCGAGAAGATGCTGAGAAGACTAGAGCTGTTGTTGATGCGTTACGAGACTCATTGGAACCTTGTGGTGCCGATAGAATTTTAACTGTACCAATACTTGGCAACGCAATCTTGAATGGCATTCGACAGTGTAGTGGTCTTCCTACTCAAGCTCCACCTGTTCCACCTTATTAATTCTGTCCACTATTAAGTTGATTATTTGTAAAGTACTAAAATAAAACTATTATGCTACAGAAAAGCTTTTTAATTATTAGATAATTTGAACATTTGAGAACCCACTTATTGTTAGTAGTCAGCTTAAATAAGGCGGAGAGAAATGCATGTACATAAGCACTTTCACGGTGCACAAACTATATGCTGACTGTTGGCAAATTAAACTACGATTTGTCCAAAACAAAATGTTATAAGGCTAGTTTCTGTTCTTGGATTTTAATCCCGTTTCTCTTTCAGACCACCCTGACCTAGATACATAGGTTCTCTAATGTGTCGCTAAATTAATTAACTGCAGTCCATTATGGGACAGTAAATAATAAAAGATGTTTCAGTTTCCAACAAAGGCCTTGCCCAGACTTATGTTTAAGAAATCGTTAATTTATATATGTATACCTGGAGGGATACTAAATCTATTGAACTTTTTTTGAATTCTTCCTTTATTGTATTACATGCAATTATTAGTTCATTTTTTATTAGAATCCTGGCACTGGGCTTGTATAACTCGAATCTATGAAAAGCGGAACATATTTCCAGTACTAAACTGGGTTTTCCTGTACTGAAAATTCAAAAAACATTTTTACTTTCGATAAATTACCTAAATATCAATTGTCATAAATATGTCAACATGACGGCGCAATTCAAACGAAAATCATGATCTTCATCTTCATTTTTATCTTCTTCTCGCTCCTTATATGTAGTTATCCACAAGGTGTTGGTAATTCAAGCCTCCTCAGTCTTTAAGGATTTGCTTCCTCCGCTCAGCAAACTTAAGCGGCACATTTAAACCAGCTACTTATTATTGGCGGAGTTTTTCAGCTGTAAATGGGTAGGGAGAAGATATGATAGAGATGGAGATGAAGATGTGGATTTTTCTTTGAATTGCCCAGAATATTTATCAAATTGCAACACATTACTAAATCCTTTTTTAGGAAACAATCTGGAGAAAGGGCCACGTTAGGACCTTTTTTGAATAGAGAGGAATCCAGCGATAAATAAAACTTGCATATTCATTACATCGTTGTTTTTTTCTACAAAATGTATCAAACATCGCTCAGGCGTTACCATATACGTGGTAGGAAATTGTGTTCCATTTTTTTCAATGAATAACGAAAATACAGGCGGGGTGCCGTCCCTGTGCGGACAGGCTTTAGCCAAAATACGTCTCAGTATGCCTCCAAGATGTTAGCTTTAAACAATTCTTAAAACGATTAATTTTACATCTCGCCCACAACATATATGATATTAAGTACTCCATAATAATAACTCACTTTTGGAAACAGAAATTGCCGTTCGACATAGTGGTATAATTTGTGAGAAACAAAGCTAATAGGCGGACCATGTTGTTTAGAGAACCTTTAAAAGTTCCGTTTTTGGGCTTACAATTTTTAGAAAATTTAGAGCTTTACGGACTATAGGAAACGAAATGATAAATGTCAAAAAGGATCCATAAACCATACATAGAGCAATAAGTGTATAACAAGGTTTCTATTACAAAGTATAGTTACGCTTAAAGGTTGTGGTATGTGATTTGCGAAACGAATATCGTAACTTACCATTTATTGTTAATAATAATAAGCATAGACAAGAAATGTTTACAAGCAAATATTTTGATAAGAGACCACTACTGATAACAACAACTAACAATCGATTGTTCACAAAAACAAATAAAATTTTGGCAATTATTTGAATTCCACAGATTGTTATCGGTACATTGTTACGTGACCAAGCGTTAAATTTTTCACTATAAATTGATGTAGGAATTATACCAACTTCAGTAATAACTGATACAGTAACGGTACCAAGTAGATTTGACGATGTTCTTCAAAACACTGTGTGTGATTTTGGCTCTTATTTCTGCCTCTCAGGTAAGAAAAAGACTTGGAAATTATTATTTTTTAAGTAACACGATTGTATTTAGGCACAAATAAATCTTGCTGACCTAGCCAACAGTCTCTTAGAAAACCTAAACGAAACGGTGGTAGGAGAGATTGAAGGAGTAACAGCTGAATTAAGATTGGCTGCAGCTAATTTAAATGCTACTGGAGATACTGTACTTACAACAGCTGCACTACTAGTTCAAGAAGCTGTGAATGGCGTCAATGCCCAGATAAATGGTATAGAACAAGAAGCTGCAGTGGCTGGTGTTGACGAGGACCGGGTTACCTTTTGTGTTGGAGAATCTAATGCCGAATTAGCTCTTCTACCTGCTGCCGTAAACCAGGAAATCCAATTCTGTGTAGAAGGCTTAAAAGTTCAGTCAACTTTCGAAGTAGAACGTGGTATCAGACAATTAGGGTTAGTTGGTAATCAAATAGAAAGATTATCGTTACAAGTTCAACAATGTCAATTGGTGCCAAATAGTCGAGACTGTCTTTCACTCGTTATTGAATCTATAGCTATTGAATCAAATAGTTTGCCAGCCTTAGTTCGAGAAGATGCTGAGAGAACTAGAGCAGTTGTTGATGCGTTACGAGACTCATTGGAACCTTGTGGTGCAGATAGAGTTGCAACTGTACCAATACTTGGTCAGGTAATCTTAAACGCCATTCGCCAGTGTATTGGTCTTCCTACTCAAGCTCCACCAACTCAAGGTCCAGTGCCTTAATCTACTAATTCTGTCCACGATTAAGTTGATTATTTGTAAATTTCGCTTGTGATGTACAAAAATTGTAATAAAGTACCTACTATAATAAAACTATTATGCTACAAAAAAACTATTTCATTGCTAGATAGTCTGAACATTTGCGAACCCACTTACAATTAGTAGTCAGCTTCAATAAGGCTGAGCAAAATGCATGCACATAAGCACTTTCACGGTGCACAAACTATATGCTGAATGATAGCAAATTAAACTACGATTTTTGCATAATAAAATGTCATATACATGCGGTCCAAATGAACTCAAATGCCTCGACTTACGCCAGATTCAAGACCACTCCTCTTCTTAAATTCTAATCCCATTTCTATATCCCCATTCAGACCTACCCTGACCTAATTGTCCTATTTTGTCACTAAATTAACTCATTGT
Organism: Iselma pallidipennis; assembly: GCA_037464855.1. Lineage (NCBI taxonomy): Eukaryota > Metazoa > Arthropoda > Insecta > Coleoptera > Meloidae > Iselma > Iselma pallidipennis. The sequence continues at coordinate 145,716 of JAZBHA010000068.1, read as the reverse complement.
AGTTCATTATGAAGCAATAAATAATAAAAAAATGTTTGAATTTTCAATCAACTTTTATAAATGTATATTTCCCAGCAGTATCCAATCAAATGTTGTTTTCTATCAAGTTCTATCCCATTCTTTTCAATAACTTGTTAAAAGAAATCAAAGCAAAACTTATACGTCCATAGTTAGAGGGAGAGATAGACGTCCTGTAATTATGACGCGCACTATTGTATATGTCTGCACCTAAGCGTTCTGACGATAACTTCTAACTGTTTCTCACATACAAGTAGGTAGAAAGAGAAGATTTCCTCAAAAATATGTGTATTGTATGTATAAGGGAAATGTACCAATTTTGTTAATTCACATACCACGTTGTTTAGATAACATTTAAAAGCTGGGCTGTCCGTTTCTAAGCTTACAATTTGAAGAAATTTTTTCAATAAAAGATTTAGACATTTACGGACGATAAGAAACGAACGGATAAACGTCAAAAAGCATCCGTACCACATATAAAGTAATAAGTGTCTAACAATCTTTACTCATTGTGATGTATGACATTATTACAGATCAAAAAGAGGGAAGCACAACAAAAAAAGGTTAGCGATCAGCAAGATAGTGATTAGTGATTGTTTATTATTATTCTTCCGAAAAATCTCTTAGCTTATAGAACAGAATTTTTGGAATGTGGTACCTACTTGACAGATTATCTCCAAAATTCCAACTATTCAGAGACATCTATTATTAAATTGTAAGGACTAGTTAATTATGAATCAGTAGTTAATAAATTAACTACTTGAATCATACTTTGATTATTAATTTTTGAAATATTATCTAGTTTTTGAATCGTGTCCCTTAGAATAAGATGCCCTACTTATATACCAAAAATTATCAAAATAGGAGATTTACACCTCGGGTAGTTTACTTGCGAGTATATTAAGTGAGGTGCGTAGGTATTTAGATTTAGTAATGAAAAAGCTCTTTTGCAGCATAACACTTTTATTGAAAAAACAAAGTAGGTCAGAATATTACAATATTTTGTGCCTAATCGACTACATAACAGACATTTATAATCAATTATCTTGGTGGTGAACAGAATCAGTAAGGAGGAACTGGGCCTGGACCTTCAGTGGGTGCAGGTCCAGGAGTAGGGGGCGCTTGAGTAGGAATACCACTACAAAGGCGAATGTTATTCAAAATTGCATCACCAAGTATTGGTACAGTTACAATTCTATCTGCAGCACAAGGTTCTAAAGAGTTTCGTAACGCATCAACAACAGCTCTAGTCTTCTCAGCATCTTCTCGAACTGTGGCTGGTAAATTATTTCCTTCAATAGCTATAGATTCAATAACAAGTGAAAGACAGTCTCGACTATTTGGTACTAACTGACATTGTTGAACTTGTAACGATAATCGCTCTATTTGGTCAGTAACCCACGATAATAGTCCGATACCACGCTCGATTTCGAAAGTTGCTTGAACTCTTAAGCCATCTACACAAAATTGGATCTCTTGCTGTACAGCAGCAGGTAAAAGGGCTAATTCTTCATTGGATTCCTCAATACATTGGTTGAACCGCCCCATGTTGGCACCAGCTGCGACAGCTTCTTGTTCTAAACCATCTAATCGGGCATTGATTGCATTTACAGCTTCTTGAATTTGCAGTTCAGCTTGTGTTACAACAGTATCTCCAGTAGCATTTAAATTAGCTCCAGCCAGTCTTAATTCAGCTGTAACTCCTTCGACTTCTGATTGTACCGTCTCATTTAGATTAGCTAAGAGATTGTTGGCTACATCGGCGAGATCTATTTGGGCCTATATACATATATACCATCATGTTACTTTAAAAATGAATTTTCAAGCCTTTTTCTTACCTGAGAGGTGGCGACAAGGACTAAAATCACACACAATGTTTTAAAGTACATGACGATCTAGTTGGTACAGTTGTTGTAGAAGTTACTACTGCGGTTGGATTAGTTCCTACATCATTTTATAGTAAAAAATTTTGGCGTTTGTTCACGTAACAGTATGCTGATAATAATCTATGGAATTCCAATAATTTTTGAAGATTCTTGTTAACAATTACCCATTAACAATATTGTGATTGATATTGTTTCGTTATCACAGTAGTAAATACGTGTACACTAACTGATTTTTTTGCGTCCCGTCCTTAAATGATCATGTTAATGTCTTGTGCATCAGTCCATCAATATTCATGTTACATAAAAGGTTCTAAAATAACCACTATTAAGCAAAATGGCCGAAAGGTTCGAACTGCAGTAGTTTCGAGTTCAATCCTCAGCCACGCCAATTTGAAGAAATAACATCATCATACACTCGGTGGGCAGGAATCGACATAAAGTTGTAGATCCCGGTGGTTTGGAAAATTGCCTACCCAACTACCACAAACAGCATCGAAATGGCACTTTTTGGGGAGCCAGGCCAGTCACCTACTCCCCCTAGTAATTGGCCGAACCTCTACTCCCTGATTCAAATAAGGTTCATAGTACCAATTATAAATTGGGAAATATGCATATAGAGGAAGAAGAAGAAGACTTTTGAGCACTATTATTTCTTTGATTATTATCAAATTATTATTATTATTATTATTTCAAAAATAAACAATCAAAGTATGATTCATAATTAATTAGTCCTTACAATTTAATAATAGACATCTCTAAATAGTTTGAATTTTAAAGATAATTAATCTGTCAAGTACCGCATTCCAAAAATTCTTTTCTATAAGCTAATGAACTATTGTTTTATAATTTATAACACAATGGGCAAGTGTGGCCCCAGCCAAGGTGCCCACTCTCTAGACGTATTGAACACTGGTTTGGGAGGTCTGACTAGAATTAAATCCATAGCCCTCACTACTTGAACAGTAGTGAAAGCGATGATCCCTTTACTTTATGCTTTGTCTTTTGGAAATAAATATCTACGCAATTTTTATATTTCTTTTGCAAAATGACTGGTGACTGACAATTAGTATTAGAATAATCAAATTTAATTTCTAGGTTGATTAGAGTAAAAATTATACAGTCTGGTAGTCTTAGGCAACAAAGCCAGAAGATACTAAATTTAGAAACGTAATACTTTTGTAAAACTTTATAACATATGAAGAAAAATTAAATGAGAAAAGGAGATTTTATCATTGCCCACTTATAATAAGTGGAAGATTTTTGAAAGACATTACTAAAATTAAAATTTCAAGTGATATATCTTTCTGATAATCAAAATTGGGATTTTTCACATTTATGATTATCTAGATGATCAGTCTATGGTATTTATAGAAAATAATGGATAAATGTAGTTAAGTTCTTGGTCAATGGAGGCAACAAAGTAACTATGAATAGCTGCTATTCAAGTGGTAGAATACCGTATTGGAAAAGAACCATTAACAATAAGAGTTTTATAAAAAAGCATGTATTATACAGGGTGTTTAACGGTAATTCATCTGGGAGTAGGCTGCGAAATTTGAAAGAATGCCGCTTGTTGTTAACCGACCCATCCTTTTGTTGGAATTTTTCTAATATTTTTGCTTCAAAACTTCTCGCTTTTAAACAAACATCGTCGGAAAAATATTTATTTAATAAAATATGAACCAAGGTACTGCCGTACGTGTAAATTTCAGGGCCTATTTGGGGGTGAAATAACGCTGTACGCCCTTCTACGCAAGTGTTACATACTCACTATTTTTTCTACAAGAGTGAGCGTGGAATGGACAAAAATACAATTTCAACATACACTCACAAAACATCAACAAGACCTACGGTACATTTATCGGAGACCCTTTGCTGCTAGTAAAGGGCCAGATGTATAATACACATACCTATGTACAATAGGTAGCTTGTTCTTGAGACAGAAATAATAATGTCAATCAAATTTTAACTTCTTACAAATGGGCACAGGTTATGGATATACGAGTACCTTGTGTTAATATTTCGCCAACAAGAACGTAAAAAAGCTAGGGCTATTATGTAAAAACAATAATATTCCTAAAATATTTCAAAAATTTGTAAAAAAACAACTGAAGAGGATAATTGGAATAATTATAGAAAATGTAGATAATGACATTAGTTGACAGAGAGAACGAATTTTTTAGATGACAAAGATGAAAAGAAAATGATAAGTCTCACATATCTGTTGTCAACGAGATTACGTAAAGACGTCTACGATTGGTTTAAATTTAACATATTTATCATTCACGTACTCTTGCGTGATAAATATCTCAGCAGTCTTTTCGCTATAAATTAGTGCAGTCGCTACCTCAGCATCAGTACACCACCAATATGTACTACAAAACATTGTGTCTAATTGTAATTCTTGCTTCTGCCTTTCAGGTAAGTACACAATTCACTTAATAAACTTCTTAAAACTATTTAGCAATATCTAGGCACAAGCAAAACCCTTCGAAACAGTCGGAAAATACTTAAGCATTTTTGATTATGCTGCACCAGAAAACCCTTCCGAAATAGCCGAGAACGTTTTTAACATCGACGAGGTAAGATATGCAAAATTCAACTTATATGTTACTGAAGGCATCATTTTTACACAGGCTGAATTTAAATTTAGAGAGGATGAACCGACTCCTCCAAGCCCTGGACCATCACCGCCAAGTCCTGGCCCATCACCACCTAGCCCTGAACCGTCTCCACCAAGTCCTGGACCATCACCGCCAAGCCCTGGCCCATCACCACCTAGCCCTGAACCGTCTCCACCAAGTCCTGGACCATCACCGCCAAGTCCTGGACCTGAGCCATCCCCACCTAGCAATAAAGGCTATCGTGAAGATGCGCCGACTCCACCGAGTCCTGGACCATCACCACCAAGCCCTGAACCATCACCGCCAAGTCCTAGACCATCGCCACCAAGCCCTGGACCATCCCCACCAAGTCCTGGACCTGAACCGCCAAGTCCACCGAGTTATTAATTTCATCAAACATGATTATCTAATGACCAAGAAATTCAATAAATATTAAGAAAAGCAATAGTTTTTCAATTTTCACTTATAAACAAGCCTCGAAAAACATGGGTACTTTGTGAGCTTTCCTTAAAAAGAGCTATTCATTAAAAAAAAAAAAATCGTTTAACAAATAATAAAATCTGAAAAAGGGAACCAGAACACTTTGCATTAATCTGACAATTTGCAAACGTTGACAATTTCGCTTGGGAACAATTTAGAACGAATAAGGTCATACTGTAAGTGGTCTTGCTTAAATTGAAATTTCTCATGAGACGCATTTCCACCAACTGTGGAAAATTCCAATTTATTATTCAATATTGTTCTGTACTTGTTATATTATTTCGTGTTATGTCAAATATCGGTAAATTTGCTCTTAAACAATATCAGTAAACAGGAGAAACATTTATATCAAAATGTGTGAAACGGTTTATTAAAAAATTACCATTGATAAGGGAGCATAAATGCATAACAAAGTTTTTTCTTCTTAAAAAAAAAATGAAAACCCTAAATGAAATTGGAAGATTTTCACTCAAGGGTTGAATTGATTTCGGCCAGTTGCCAAGACAACGGCACGGTCTTTCAACTTATTTATATACCTGGTGGATAATTTCCCGATGAAAAAGACATATCAAAAAGAAACATTCAAAGTTGGCAACGTATCCAGTCAACGGGGCCTGTCTTGTAAAGAGAGAACCAAATCTAGTCTAGTTAACAGCATTTGACGGAGCTGAGTTTGAATACAAACAGTCGTTTCAAGTTGGTAAAGTACGATAATAAAAAGTTACGATGACTGAAAAATGTCCAAGAAAAAGTTTTAAAAAATGAATAAAAAAAGGGGAAATTTAAAATTCAAATATTTTATTACCATCAAACTATAGAATTATCTGTTTTTAAATATAATATAGGAGATACTCAACAAAAAATCACATACAATTTGTGCTCTATTTGCAAATTTTGCGTTGATTAATCGATAAATTCAGTGAAACCGACGCATACACCTTTATCAGCTTTTGTGTTGTGGACTAATAAATAATTCATTTGGATTCTAGTGTCTGTCTCCGAGTTAGTGATTTATATGTTGAGCTTTTGAATTTGCGATAGACTAGCCAGAGAAAAAAAGAACTATATCATCGTTGAAACGGTTTTGATTTTAACGGTTTGATGGTCCTTATAAATTCACTCCGTTTGATAATTTGTGCTTCAGTTCCTTAGCATTTATACAGCTTGCAAGGAAAACACGGTAAAAATTGTAAGAGAGTCTTGTTATACTATTACTATGATGTCATCTAATTCTTGCATAGTAGAACTAATTATTTGCATTACCTAACAATACACGCTGACCCGGTTTAAGTGTCGCGTCCCTGGAGGCAGACTCCCTTGACGAGAAAAGTTCCGGTTCCGGCAATAAGGCAATATTTAAATTTGTTTATCTTTTTACTAAAAAACTACTACTAGAAAGATTTCAACCCCCCAATTTTCAAAAGTTTGGCCACCCCTGTATTAAACATTGGCGTAACTTCCATAATGATAGTTTTATGCCCGTGACCTACGATAGCCACGCCACTGGCATCATACTGAGGATATACATACTGCCTAATAATCCGAATCCCTTAAGATTTTGCTGTTTCCCTGTAAGGGTGCGAGGACATGAGCGAATGTGTCTCTTCTAATTTTTTCGTCCCTTTCTTTACAAATAGAGAGGCATGTATGCTCTCAACTAATACAATAAATTAGTGAAAATAATAAAAAGTTTTTATTTTCTAGAATCTCTGTGCTTTAAATTGAAAAAGGAAGCTCGAGAAAATATAAAGATAGAGCTTGTTTTTTTTATTTTGCCCTCCGTTCTAAATTACGTTTTCCTTTTAGTTACAGTAAGTAACCCTTTTAACTTATATTGGTTGAGTTTTTGCTAACATTTTTTTTTTGTCCCTTATTGACTATATTTACTACTTCCATACTATGTTTGTATCGTGAAAGTAATGTAATTCATGTAAAGTATTTTTCTCAATTCTCTTATAGGGTTGCTTTGTTTATAGAACTTCAAAACGATGATATTAATGTCCAATAATTTAATTAAGTGAATCTATATGATGGTCCCGTTACGAGAACATGAATTACAGCGCTAAAGCTTGGTAGAAAGAGATCAAAAACTGCATATAACTTCGCGCAAGTTGATGCCTTTTTCTATCAGAATTTAGCGGTGTTTATTGTTCTAGTGTATGTACAGAATTAATTGTAAGTAACCTAATATAATTAGTTTAATTTAATTAATAAATACCCACACATAAATAAGAAGAAGAGAAACTGTTGCGATACTCTTGTGTTCCCTTTAATTAAGGGCACCGGCAATCCCTGTTTGTTTATGTTATAAATAGCAACCAGTTTTCTTCTCTAAAATAGGTTACAGTTAGTAGATCCACAGGTTTAATCAAATCTACTCTTACTTCTAATTAGAAATTCAAAATTGAGAAAATGAAACATACCTATAGTAAATTTTATACAAACAAACGTGTATTTTGAAAGAAAATCACAAACTTTTCAATTCTAATATATAATATAGAGTTTATCAATTTCATGTTTCCCTTTTTGTTTTGCATAATGTGACAAGTGTACGTACGTACGTACGTATATAATAAAAGATATTTTTGTGAATCCACCACACGGCTGGAGGAGCATGGCTGAAAAATATTCTAATAAGGATGGCTCAAATATAATTTGAATTCTTCCTTTGTTTCCCTAGGGAAAGTGTGGTGGATTCAAATTTAGGCTGAAAGTAAAGAAGAGATTGAAAAAGTGACAGAAGTGCTAGTAGGCTACATGATAATAATAACAACAGTATAACTGGATTCGGCATAATAAACGATGCAGTCACTGTAGAGTGGTGGCTTGTTTGGTTATCGAAAAGCTTCTATATATTCCTACGATTGCCAGTGAAAGTATCAAAGTAGCTTGAAGGCAAATACCACCAATGCGACGGAAGAAGAACGATTTTAAGAAAGCTTGTAGGCGATGTATGTATATAATTTCTATAAGCTTATGAAATATTAATTCAGCTCTAATTTTCATAAATAATACCATTGGGAACCCTTTGAGAGTATTATGTAGTGAACAGAAATAAGATAGAATTACCACGAAACGGTTCACTAGACCTAACAACATTAATTTATAAAATCGGAAATGTGACATAACCCCGTTTTGAGAAATATAGTAGCAAACATATACAATTCATTTTAGTCCCTTGTCATAACAGTTGTCAAGAGAGAGACAAAAGGACTTTACATTGTATGAAACTACATATATGTATAGTCAAACAGTCGTATCTATATTATAATTTCCGACACAATTGAATGTAATGAAATAATTTATAATTTCTTTACAAAAGCAAAAAAAAAATTATTAATATGCTAATTTATAATAGCTTTGTGTAATTTAATAACATATAATATGTTTGCTCTAATAGTAACATCTTTGATATATACGGTCTATATAATACGAGACTTTGATGACGTTCATTCTATGATTTATAATTTACCAGGCAAATGTGCGGTGTTTGGTAGCTTACTAACGCAAATTTAAGCTTTCCCCTCGGCAACTCGTATAACAAATAGTCTCAGTTAACAGTTTAACGTTGAAAACGACATTAATTGACGATGTATGTATCTCAACACAAGATGATTATTTTTAATAAAAAAAAAACTATACAACAATTTTTGTTACCATTTAGCTTTGATGTCCAGATTTCAAAAATGCTTTGAAGTTAACGGAAGCAGAAGACTTGTTGAATTTCATCAACAGTAAAAGTTTTCATTAATTCGAATATCCAATAATCCGGACACTCACTTTACTGAGCCGTATAGTCCGGACGCTATTCGTTAATTCGGACACTAAGAATTTTACCATACACAAATTTGCAGTCGATTTGCCAGCAGAACACAATATTATCGTTTACAGTTCGTTTGGTGTCTAAACGAGTAACACTGATAAGAATTCCCTATAGAAAAAATACCTAAAAGACAGGACACAACTAGAAATTTGTAACAGAAGACTGAAATATTAAATTTATTATAATCAAGAGAAAGCATTGTAAATATGGTGATATACCATGCCATCAAATGCTTTGGATGTGAGATCCGACCCAAGCAGCAGAAATGGATTCTAAAGCACAAAATTCTATAACTGACTTTTTTTCCGTGTGTCAGAAAAGTAAGCTGATTTGCTTGTTCGATAAATATTTTATTATTTTTAGATTCTGTTTAATACAAATAACGTAGTACATATACACATCCATCATCTGTTGTATTAACACTTAACCTATATTCAAAGCTTTTATCAAATGCATTTAATTGTTCGGATTAAAGAGGCTGCACTGTATTAAATTTCATCGTTAAAGATTACCCTTTACTATCTATTTTTATCAGTTCAATGTAGTCATTGACTTGACAACAGAAAAAGAGTGCTTTTTATGCCCTCCTTTTATTCCCTTCTGGCCCTTATTACTCGAACATTTTCCATTTGCTAGTGCGTCTTCAATTTGTAATCTCTTTTTCTCCAGTTACTTCCAACAAAAGTATACCAGGGCAACATAAAGTATTTTATTTGGAATTGAGCTTTTTATTCGATTAGAAATTAGTATATCGAAATAATAATGAATTCAGCAACGGCTATCACGACTTTCTAAATAAATTCTCAAATTTTATAATTAAATTTACATACTTTTACTTATAATTACTTCTTTGTTGTTATTATTGTTGTTGTTGTTGTTGCCAATAAAGCTTCTGTAAGTAAGTAATAATTTAATTACTTAGAGAGTGGTCCCTCCAAGATAAATTACTAAAAAGGTTCGTAGAGAATTTGTAGTAGTTTAACTTAAACACAACACACATATACCAATAAATCTACAGAAAACATCGTCAGTTGGGTTAAATCACCCCCAAAAACCATTACATGCCATTACTAACCCTACCAACAATACAAACAAAACAAAACAGCAACAACAAAAAATTTCCAATTTTTATCGTATTTTTATTTGCAGACAAGAAGTACTTATTTTCACGTTCTGTTATCCTTTTCTGTTGTTTATGTATAATATATACCTACCTCAACTTTTCTTTTTTCTATCTGTTTTCTCTCCGTTTCCGACCAATAACTGTTCCACAAGTTTCTGTTCGTCATTAATGTGATTAATAACTTGCGCCAATTGATTGAAAGTCTTTGTATCCTCTGTCGATGGTTTACGGAAAGGTATTTTTGTGCAAATTAGAAAAAACCAATCAATACATACAGGGCCGGACTGGCTTACCTTGGCCCCGGGGGAATTTATAGAGAACGAAAGTCTCTCTTCAGCTGGCAATCAAAAAAGAATTACTTAAAAGATTATCGGCGGCCCCTCAAACACTATTTGGCCCTCAAAAACTCATTGGCCTCAGAGGAAATGTCTCTAATTACAGCAATTTCAGTATCCAGTATAGGCATGTGAGAATAGAAAAAAAATGTCCTTTTACTGATGGTTTATATAAGTTTCCTTAAAACAGTCAGGATTGTTGGAACCTAATCGCCTGAAAAATATACGTTTTTCAATTCACTGGCTTGCATAAATCAGTCTAGGAAAAGAGATCGAAGGGTGTATCATATTGAAATCATCCAGAATAATAAAAAAAAATACGTTTTCGATTCACAAAATTTAATTTTGTGTATTCTGAAACGGTCTAAATAAAATAAAACGTGGTTTATTTGAAAAGTGTTTTATAAACCTTCATTTAACAACAGCAAAATGCAATATAAATGTCAAAACAAACCAGGATAGACATAAAAACAAAATAAAAAAGAAAAAACTGAAAAAAAATGTATATGGTGGTGTTAATTCGCGTACGATCATCATACATTTCCACTGTCCGTTCACGTTGACAAGCAATGGGCGGCTGCAAATGGCTGAAATATGGTCAGACATTAATTTATCTATCAAGTTCCACAGTAGTCCCCGAACATCTAGATATGAAAATGCAATATCGTGGAAAATGTTCACTTTCACAGGAGGATACCGATGGCGATAAATTACAGTTCCGTGACAATAACTAGAAATGAGAGACAGAGAGAGAGAGAGAGACACATTTGTCGAATGAATTTTGCCCTATAGAACTATCTATATCTGTATGTGTATCCTTGTCAAATGTCACATTGGTGTTATACAGTAATATTATATCATAAATATGTGACATACCTATTTGTTTTGATAACGCACTATCATAGAAACTCTTCAAAAGTATTTGGCCAATAATAAAACTTTAAAAATGATCAATATAATCATACAAATAACCGGTAACAATTCAACCACGAAAATGTGGAAAATATCGATCCATCTTCGAGTTCTTTCATCATTTGCCTCAGTTGCTTGAGATTAACTTTGTCAGTGCCAGAGAAACAAAAACAAAAAATTATATTTTAAATTCGCAGTTCAGATATGAAGAAAATACAATCGGTTAAGCGCTGTCCACGCGCTCAGTGAATTTGCTCCAACTTCCTGATAAAGATACTCGAATAAACTCTGTTTTCTATGGAGTAATGGGACAGGCAAGTATCCCTACGTATGGAACGTATGGATGCTTATTAGCACAACTTTCGAGTACAAGTTGCATTCAGACTCCAATACACCGTCGGTTTTTCCATCCACACACTCCAAGTTCGCTGCACATCCCAATTGACTCAAGTATCCCATCAAGAAGTTGGAGCGCGTGGATGCCACTTTGAAACTGCTGTTAGTTCGTGACTAGCATGAAACCAGTAAAAGTAAGATTGGTCAAACCGTAACGAAACTTCAAGAACTTCTAATATTTACTTGTAGGTAATTAATTTTCGGAAAACTTGTCAAAACCTAAGCATTTATTAGAATAAGAAATTCATCTAAAGTTTCATAGTGAATTCATTATTGCAAATTTGCAAATAAACACTTTCCTTCTGTTTGCTTTCATTTACATGCCAATGACGTAACAGAGCTTTGACGAAGGATTTTATCCATCCTCTCTCGCTCTCTCAAACTTAGCACCTATTGTCAGTTTTAATACGTAAACTGTCAACTGTTATATAGAAAGGCAAGAATGACGAGAAATAACACCCCCATTGCTAGGGAGATTTGTGAGTTTGTTATTTGAGAGAGACAAAATTGAAATACGATAACGGAAAAGGTAATTGTTAGTCGTATTTGAAGCAACTCTGTACTTTAATCGCTCTACCATAAGAACCATTTATTTTGAATTAATAATAGTGTCAATTACATTGTCTAGTAAAGAAGTTAATCAACATTCCCCCTGTGTTAGAAATACTGCGAATTTATCTAACAAATACAACAATACTGATAATAATTGTATGAGATAATTTTTGTGGAATTGGAAACATTAAATCAAGCCCTATCAAGATTTTATTTATGGAACTGTTTTTTCTTTCTATCAATTCTATTGTGGAAAAAAAGCAGGAGGAGGAAACGGTTTTTCTATCAAACTTGAATGTATTCTGTGCACAGTTTCAATTTCAGAGAGTTGAAAATAGCGAAGTGCATCTTTTATACCGTATTGTTGTCATAGTAACAACAGAGGCCTACAAAATTCACCCTAAAATACCTAACCAAAAGCGAAATAGAAATTAATCAGTAAACCGAATTTCTTGTTGCATAATTGACCTTCTCAGATCTGTAAGTAATTAATAACCTAAACCATAAGACCCGGCGCATATTGCCACGCAGTTCAGGGCAGTTCATTGCAGTTTTAGAGAGACAGTTTCTACCTGGCCTGTGTTAATTTTAATAAGCAATTACTGCCGCCTGAACTGTCCCACACTGTGCGTATTGAACTGTGTCTCAACATGCGCCGGTCCTAAGAAGGATTAAATGAAGGGTCAGTAAAGACTTTCAGTTTTCTAGATCTTCCTTTTTCCAAAACACTATATTCGTGATGAAACGGAATAATAAATATGTGTAGTCTTTTAGAATTTTCTGTATTTTCACAGAGGATATGTTTGAATGAAACTTGAAATAACAAAGGTTGTTTGAAGTTTGATTAATACATTTAACATACAGAAACTGGTGAGATAGAAAATAACCCAGTAAACAAAGATAAACTTTGTTGAGGTGGATCTCTTTAATTTTTAACCATGTTGATGCAATGGTAGCAATATTATATACTGAAACTCGAAATTTAGAGCAATTTGTTAAAAAAAAGCTATAAATCTTAAAAGAGATAAAAACAGATCAGATTACATAATTGAATCGAACCATCTACCATCAATTTTTGGATAAATCCATTTATTTACTCGATTTTATTAATTCAGTTAGTGTGAATTCATTCAATCAATTCACTGGAATTGCCTATCCACAATCAAAATAAATTTCGAATTTAGTTTTTGATTAAACTAAATTAAAACTTGATAATATAAGCTCAACCAATTTCTACCTTAGCATAACTGACTAAAGTTTACTTTGATACTTATTTATTAAAGTCTTGATTGAATTTAGAGATTCTATAAATTATACGTAGATAGGTAGGTACCCTAAATTTTGCGCACCTAAATGGAATTAACATTAATTACCTATTCCTATAGTACAACAATTTTGGGAAATTTGCACTGACAAAAAGCAATTAAAACAATGTAGCAATGGGAAATTAGTATGATTAACGAGAATTTAAACAGTCATTAGGTATTTCTTGTCTTAAAACCCAAATGATCTGGAATACAGGATAGAATAAAAGGAGGAAAAAAAGGAGAGACTAATGGCAAAAGGTAAGAATAATGAGCACTACAATAAAAATATATCAACCAGCAACGTATTTTTATACAGTCGCTCTCCCCTTAAAATCCCTGCGTACGGCCCTGTAATACTTCATTCAAGATTTGAGTGAAAAAATGATTGATGAGAATTGAAATCTATGAAAAACTCGATAAAAAAGCTCAGTTATTTGCTTTCTGACATCTATTGGTGAAACGATGAACGATTACAATCTCGTAAAATGAACGATGGAGAAATCTTTATAATTCTTTAATGTTGGCTGTTTGCGCAAGATGGCGCCGTTAAAATCGATTAGTTTTTCAAAATTAATAAAAACTCACGTAAACACATCATCTCCAGCTGTTCTAAACTATCCATATCATCGTTTGTCTCATTTGTACTTTCGATAAATTTCTGCCAAGCTATAAAAAATACATATAGATCGCACAAAAACAATAAAAGGAATGGGTTGAGCATCATCATACTTCTCCGCAAGATTGCAAAACATCCTGGAGAATCTTCATCATCACCATCATCATCAATCCTATTTGTTGATTTTCCGTCACATTGACCTAAATCATCTAATTCGATTTCAAGTCCCTCGGGAACTTCAGGATCTGACGATGAGTGAAACTGAAATGTTAAGATTTTAAAATCGATTCAGTTTTAGATAACCTTGTGCCTTTAACGATTCTTTAATTATTTTTTACGATAAGTAAAGAGGAAATTTTTGAAATAAAGCCAAAAATAATATTTCTGAGAATAAGAGAAAAAACGTTCAAAAATTTGGATGATTTTAAAAAAGTTTCCAATTCAAATAGAAAAACCTGATTCAAACTTACTTCATGAGTTTCAGTCATCGGTTTTGCCCAATGCATTTTTTCATGTTAAATTTTAAAAATTTCAACAATTTCAGTTTTTTTTTCACGCCACTTCAGAACACTTATAACGTTCATAACACTAAACTGAAATTTTGTAGTTGTCAGGTGGGACAACGACGATGTGTTCAACTGAAGTTATTTTCGTATTTCAAGTAAAACTATGAAGATTAAAAGCATAGAAACAGCATCGACATTTTTAACTTTATTTATTAACTAAACAAAATCAGTCTGTAATCTAACGAAATCATAAAATAACATGGAAGAAAAGAGTAATTTTCCTTAATAATTTTCTTATAAATGACAGAGAATGTGTCTAAAAATACAAAAATAGCGTTTTGAAGATTCCCATCAAGAGAGTTTCATTTTATTGTCATTTTACAATCCATACAAATTAGTCGATAGACACAAAAAATTGAACAATTCAGTCAATGTTCGTGTAATTTTACGATTCTATTTCAGTTTCCCATCACATCAAACGTTCAATAAAGTCGTCCATACAAGTTACATTTTTATTAATTTTATTAATCGGTACTCTCAAGCCAAATTCGTCAAACAGTTTCGGACTGATTCTGATTCAGATTCGCTTGGTCTGAAAAGAGCTTTAATTTTAATCTAAATTTATTAGTAAAATATAGCTTGTATGGACGACTTTATGTTTAATTTACCATTAACAGCTGTTTTTTCATTGTTTTCTCACAGATTTCTCACGAAATATGGGGTTTTGTGCCTTCTCTCGCGATTATACGGGGGAATCCGACAAAAGCGGCCGTTTTTTGTCGGTTTCTCGCGGATTTCCCAGAAATCTGTGGTTTTAGCGACTTTAGTTTTCCCATGCATGTTGAAGATGCAACCCAACGTCTAGTCGACTGATGGTGCGTTTAGGGGGCCCTTTAGAACGTTAGTTATCAAGTTAGTGGATGTTTGCCTTTATTCCTACATAATCAGCTATAGATAAAAAACACAAGAGATAGTGTCCAAACGCGATCCAATTATACAAATTCTTGAATAGACCGATAATCAGACTATAGGGACTGGTGAAAAAGTCTGGTTGTTGTTTAACGAAGAGTTGCGTGCGACCTCGATGTTTTAGCCATGCTGTCATTACCTGTTAGAACCGTATATCCATGACAATGCTGTCGGCGGTAAATAAGACTTTAGTAAATTGCACACACACACACGCATATGTATAAACACACAGTGACAAGAAACTGCTACACATATATGTATTTTTTCGGTTACCATCTCTTTTGTTAGGTGGTTTTTAAAGTAGGTTGCTCCATATAATCACGTCCACATACGCCACAGGCTGTCGTCGGACCACCGCGCCCGTCCATCTGGAATGTCTGTCTGGGTTCTTTGATCCATTCCATCTTTAACAACTTCTATCCAACATCTACCCTTGTTTCAACTATTAACACATCTATAATTATGTACAATATTATGTATATATGTAGTGAATTTGACTGAAGGCAATAGACCTTTTGCATTTCATTATGTGCAAATATAAAGCCCAATCTTCTCCTAACCATCGTAGGAGGATAACTGCAAACTTATTCCAATATCAACGAAATGACCAATCATAAAGATTATTCATTAAATTTAAGCCAAATAATAAGATTTAAATGGTCGGCAGTTAGATAAAGAAAAACAAAGATCCAAGATCTTATACCTCTTTCGGAGACTCAGGGCCTGGTCAAATTATTATTCGTCGGCCATCAAATTATAGACCACTTGAACAGCGTTGACAGAGGGTTGATAGTGATTCATATCGGCTGAAATATACGCAGATTAAACGGGCGCCGGAACTGACATTCAACAATTAAGGTGGTAGAGAAAGATTTTATTTACAAAATTAATGATCACTTTATAAAAAAAAATGAACACAGACACATCCAATTTACTAGCCTGATCAACATTTATTTGTCAAATTTAATAATTATCGATTTTCTATTAGAAATTGAATAATGATCGGCATATCAACCGACAGTCACTCAAAGTAACAATATAGAACAAAAGAAAGAATATCTTTTTTAGAATAAAACGATAAATTAAAAACTAGTCAATAATAAGTTGATGGAAACGAATCAGAAAACGGGGAGTATTTTATGATTGTGCTTAGTTCTATAATTAAATGTGTGTGGCCGGTCGACTTTTATGATTAAAAATCAAACCCGACAATCAAAAAAGTATACTACTTATATTTGTGGAACACAATAAAAACGCCGATATCTATTTAACAACTTATTCGGCCTCTACACATCTATATAGAACAGAATCCTAAATCGGTCCCACATCACATAAAAGCAATAAAATTAATCGTTTCTTTAACTGCGGCAAACAATAAAATAAAGGGTTCGATTTTAGCCTGCGTTTCATCTATTTTAACTAGTAAACTTTCATAATACTCTAATTATATTGAAATATGAAATTTCGAACTGTGTTAAGCGTTTTCACAGTTAATAAATTGATCCTATTACTTTGGTAGTAAGAAGGCGTCGTTTCTTGGAAATATACTTAACACCGCATTAAAATTAAACGGATCAACAATCGATTTTCATTATGAAGCATAATGTAATAACGATTACAAAGGGTTCCTTCCATTATTGTAAATGATTTTCAGGTGGCCTTTCAAAAGTTTTTTCAGTGGACTTCCAATTTCTCCCATCAATATTCAATTACAAATGGGTAATTTGTGAAATCTGGGTTTTATTATTTTTATTTTTATAATAAAAGAATAGTCATACTTATACCAAGGCAAAGGAAATTGTCATTAAACTGAGAACTAAAAGGAACTAAATTATGTCTCCATTAAATAAATTGTACATTTGTCGATAGTGATTAATACAACATCAAATATGATATGGTGCAATTGAATTTTTTTTTTGTTGTTTTTTTTTTGCAAAACATAAGGTAGTTTTCTCTACCATGGCGGCCAAGTATGTGGTTGAAAGAAACGTGAAGTTCTGTAATGCATCGTGTGCGGTGCTATTGAGAGACCAACCAAAGAAGTACATTTTTGAAATTCTCTGAATATTACACAAACCTCCATGGTATTGTACACATATTATTATATTTTATCTTTTTAGATAAAATATAATTGT
>JAZBHA010000068.1:115660-127944 GCA_037464855.1 Iselma pallidipennis | reverse complement strand
TAGAAACAAGCTGGTTCTAAGAAGGAATGAGGAGAGTTTCTAAGAAAATATTATACAAATTTATTGTCGGTTGTTGAGATCAGTTGATTATAATTTGGTGGTGGTACACTAGTAGCAGTAATGGCTGAAAAAAAGATTAAACTTGAGATTGTATTGTCAGTTGTTGTACGTCGATGTATAAAAGCAATGAAAGGATTTCAATCTAAATCAAGACCTGTTTCCAAGAAATTTGTCTGAAAATTTTCAATACTTATTGAGGAGGAACGATACGGTTTAAATGCGTTTCTAAATGAATTATAAACCAAAATTTTTATTTAATTTCAACAAATATTGACGCAACGAGAATAGTTTCTTATTGATTGTATCAATTTGATGACACAAAATCTAGTTGTACTTTGGTGGTTGATGATATGCAGCATCACCGTGAAATCAAAACGATGCTAGTGCCCTGCAATTCTTGGAAATCTGACCAGCAGTTTCACTTAACAAAACACCCCAACTATCCAAAATTGATAGTCGTTCAGTCTCACTAGTCAAATACGGTCACGTATCTAGCACATACATTAAAATTGATCAAGACTGGTTACAATAATTAAAGGTATGTGAATTTGTGTTGTACAGTTACATATGTTATGTATAGATAATTGTTTTTCCTCCTCTAATACAAAAAATAAAACAGTAGTCTTTCACTATGACCATTTGTTTCTACTCGTATAGTAAGAATTATTTATTAAATGTTTCCAATTCTATTGACTAAATCTGTCAGTTAAGATTGCTGTTAATTTGAGAAATAAATAAGCTAGGAATTTATTTAATGTAGTTTAGATTGTCGTAAAACACTGCCGACTGTTGTAAATGTTACGGTAACTTAACAATTTGTGGACATATTTATCATATCAGTGGACATTCTTCAGTAATCAAACTAAATATATATAAATTTTAGAAAACAAGACGAAGAAGGAAAAAAATTGATGGACAACTATAAAGTGAAATAAAAACTACTCGCAGTTGAAATGTTGATAACTGTCTAATTAATTACCGAGACTATAAAACATTATGTGTAATTTACCAGATGTGTGTATTGCCTTAGTAGTGTCTGTTGTAGGGATAATACCTACATATTTAAAACCGTTAAGGTAATTTTATTTTTATGAAATTTCAACTGGACTGGACTGATGCAATACGATGTAGGTACTTTTTTCAGCACAAGACTTTAGTTTAATTTTTTGAATTTTTTTTTTTATAAAATTGCTCAAATATTTGTCAGGCTTCCATTTTCTATTCATGTTAGTTCTGAAAATAGACTATCGATTATGTCTAACAAATGTTTGTGTCACGTTAGTTCACCCTACATTGACTGAATCAATTTAAAAATTATTCAAAATATACACGTTAATACAATATTTAGCATTCAATTAAACTATTAATAATTGATTTTCCTTGTGTTGCATAAAGGCCCAAAATTGACAATTGTTAAAATTAATAAGAGAAATCTCGTCTTGTTTGTATAATTTTTGGTAGCAGGCGCAATTTAAATTTCTTTACCGACAATATGAAAAGATAGCAATCAATTTACTATATACGATAACAACCGTATCGAATATGGCGGTTATATAAAGGACCAATAAGAAAGTCCAGATTAGATTCAATGGAATCTGAATAACAAAACTGGATGTATACGAACTATTATCGTCTGTCCCTCCTTCCACTTTACTAAAGACCTTCGGACTTATTTGCGCAAATCACTAACTGGCAAGTAAAAAAGAAGGCGATACATATACCCTCCCCATCATTTTAATCAAGAACGGGAATATGTAACAAGCAGAAGAGATACAAAAAAAAAAGAACAGAATTTCGATTCTAGTCCTCAATAAAAGGATTCTATTGTCAAAAATCATTTATTCAGTTTCATCGATTGATGTCAAAGATTATTAAGAGTGATTTTTATCATTTGAGTGAACAACTCATGTCGGATTACTTTTACAAATATCTAGTAAATATAACACTTCGCTTCACTAGAGGATTTTCAAAAAAACAAATTTT
This sequence comes from Iselma pallidipennis, assembly GCA_037464855.1. NCBI lineage: Eukaryota > Metazoa > Arthropoda > Insecta > Coleoptera > Meloidae > Iselma > Iselma pallidipennis. The sequence goes on along the minus strand of JAZBHA010000068.1, from coordinate 125,901 downwards.
ATAAAAAAAATCATAACGACTCGAAAATCAGCAAATAATACACAGTTCTGATGATAAAACAATAATTTTGTAATCAATAAAGCAAATAAAGGCTTGTGTTATTCATTGCTACGCGCATAAACCATGCGGGGTAAGATAGCATCATGGACAGTTAGAAGGGAGTACTGACAAAAGTTTAGCATAATCGTTGGATTCCAAAGTGTGTAGTAGTAATCCGAAAACCTCCATGCTCCCAATTTACATTATTAATTCGAATTAAAGAGATTCTGCTGGATATATATTTCCAGTAATCCAAACGCCCCTTTGTTCAAATTAATTCGAATTATTGAGATTACGTTAGGTGGGTATATTTAGGTAGGTATATCTTCACATTATCAAAATTGCAACAAAACTGTCGAAAGTAAGAGTTATTTTATGCTTTCTGATAAAAACGATGTAATTTAGAAATTGAAAATAAGTTACGAGCTGGACGGGTATTCCCTGTTTATATAATTTCAAGAATTAGTCTACATTTTCTTTATTAATTAATAGAAATGTTATTATCTAAAAGATAAAACAAAGGTTTCTCCACAATTCACATTATTTTTTCTACGATCGTGCGAAAAGTGACACATTATTCATGCATTTCGGGTGAGAAAAGTACGTCTTTGTATCACCACCCTGTGGTAGATAATCGCCTTACCTGACATGTCTGACTATTCAGTTTGGCGTATACACATTAATTTTCCACTTAAAATTGATTTTTTTATGAAATGAAGGACGATCGTAGGAAAAATATTGTGTGTAACTCCTGTGAAAAGTACATTTGTCGCCCTCGACGTGGTTGCAATTCCCGACCTCGTCTCGAACTACAATTTCCGCGCCTCGTGCTACAAAGAGATACTTTTCGCACTTGTTACACAAATAACTAATTATGGTCGTAAATAATTCGTAAGTTTCGATCTTGGATGCCTTGGACCAGATAAACTTTAATTCAACATTTTCAGGCTCTTTGATACCAACTTGAGAAGAAGGAAATTCCATACTTTCCGCTTCAGGAAAGAAGGCAAAAATCAAATTTCTCGTTCCATTAGGAAATTTTAAGAATTTTAATGGCAAAAGGGAAAACTAAAACTGTACATGTACTACCACATTATACGTACAAGTATTTATCTATTTTTTCGACATAAAGGTGTACTTGCATAATGTAAAACATAAAACAAGGCTTATTTTCACTATAAAACAAGCGATTCATGTAATTATTCATGTTCAATTTTAACTTTCCTAACATTAATATTTATCGAAAATACATTTATTATTCAGAACTGAATATTCTATAAATAAGTTTTCTTTATCGATTTATTATATCGATCATCACACCCTCCTTTATTAAGTAAACAGTATTAACCTTCAGTGGCGCATTTTGGGGCACGACTTCTATAGCTCACTCACGCCGACGCCCACACGCTAAAATTACATAATACTACCGCATCTAAACCGCCAGTGTAGTGAATCCGAATATACCAAAACGACAACAACGTCACAAGTGTAAACAATCTTTAAAACATACGATAACAACCAGATATCAACTAAATAGAAAGTAACACAAAATAAAACACTTTAGAAATAATCAATAGTTGGTGTAGTGATTATCATAACTTTAAAGTAATAATTTCGTTACGTTGTTACTTCGAGAACAAGCTACAAAGGTTCGTACTTATTGCGATTTTGTGTGAAATTAGTTTACTGTAGAATTTCATGGAAACTCCGTTTATTTCCAAATACAGGTAATTTTACGTTACTGTGGTTCCGTGACGGACATTATTCCTTGTAACCAGCCACACAGTTCCTCTATTGGTGTTTTTATTAGAATACACAGTTCGCGTGCAACTTATCGTAATGAAAAATCGGCCAACTTGAAGTACATCGTGTAGTCCATTCGGTTAGTTGATGTTGTGAAGTAGTAAAGTTCCAAGTCTACCTACAACTGGTTCAACACAATTCCAGAATTGTTACAGGTACAGTAATATTTGAATAAATTCTATTTTATAACGATATTTTCTCTCTGACTAATCCATGATTACTAATTTGAATTTGAAACAAGTCAAAGTGTCTATAGATGACTAAACCAAAAAAAAAGTCAATACTATAAAATCTAACTGTATTCTAACAGAGCGGAGTACATATTTGACAAAACGAAGATCCAGTCTTGGATGACACCTACAATCCATCAAAACGTTATGATCTAACCTCCATTGAACTCTTAAATCATCGTTGGTCAATCCAATGGAATGTTTTCTTAGGTCAAAGTTGAATAGGAAACAATGTCACACTCATCATATTGTTTTTTTTTTCAAATTAAAATCAATTATTAACAACTTAAATTAAAACAAATTCCACGATTTTTTCTATATAAAATCGTCCTTGGACATGATTATAACTTTGCTATATCCTTAAATAACATCATATTCTTGCATAATATCTAAATTAACAAGGACATACTAATTGAATCCAGATCTGTTTTAATAGCGACTTTAATTGAAATAAATAATAATTATAAATAAATAAGTTTTCGTAAAGAGAATTCTCGGGAACGGGATTATTTTAAATAAATACTAGGAGTAACAAACAATTGAAGCGTGTCTAGATTACCTTGTTTTTCATTTATGACCATTTTTACCTCTATTGTTGAATACTAAATCTATACAAATTGCATAAAAACCTACAGTTTCCCAGACAAGTCACTAAAAATAGAGCGAAAATTTCCAAATATTCAACCACATATAATTAAAAAATTCAGTTCAGACCATCATTTGAATTTTTCTTTGAGATTAATGTGAATGACACAAATTTAATTATCAAATAATTAAATTTTAATGGATCTATATAAATAAAACCGCAATGATTAAGAAAAAGTTCGAACATCTTTTCTATATAATTAATTTAATTTTCCATCAATAATTTTTATATCGTTTGAAGACAATTAATTACGTGTGAATTTAGTCTTTCCTTTCAATTCAAATCTAGAAAATTTCCTGTTTCTAATAGAATGTCTATTTTAGAATATTCTAGATCTATATTTAACAAAGTAAATTACGTAAAAGTTCTAAATAAAACTGTTTCAGAAGACCTACTACACCTAACTGCAGGTCTTAATGTTTAAAAAAAATCGTATCTTGTTCAGCTATTTCCAGACAAAAGTTCATTGAAACTTGTAGAATCAATTTTTAATGAACTAAAAATTGATTTTAAGTATAAGTTTTACATGCAAAATGATCATTTCCTGCCTGTACCTATATTACTTAACTTTAATAATATAAAATAAAAAAGTTTTTCCACGTCGCAACTATATAAAATACATACCTTAGAGAGTATTTTTAAATGGACTGTTATCTAACAATTTAATTTAGATATACTTTATCTCATTGTTAAACTACACATTTTTTAAATCACCTTGTACCTATATGACTTAAGTAACAGAATTGCAACCTTGAGAAAAACGCGACTTAGAACAGAGCCAATTCATCTTGCTAATTATTATTAAATGAATTTCAATAGATTTTTTATACCTAGGCACATATACAGGTCTTTTCAGTCTTCTAGGTACATAGGCGAAAAGAAGCTAAGATGGGTATTTCTCTCTACCTATACATATTTTTACATCAATCAACTAGAAACATAGGGATTTTACCTAAGTTAGACAAGATAGACACTATTGTCCATAGAATAGATAAGAGAGCAAGTGTTTCGTTCTTTAATATTTGTCACCTGACATGTATTTATTTTGTATTCAATGGAGAATAGTGGCTATCTTGTCTAGCTTGAGTAAAATTGCTATGTTTCTAGTTAGTTTTTACCAAAATGTGTACGGATGGAGAGGGATACCTACGCTACAAGAGTGACTAAGGGTCGACTTATTTCAAAAAAAGTACAAAGTAAAGGGAGGAGCTTCTTCATTATCCAGAATAGGTACCCATTTTTGTCTCTCTTTTCGCCTAATGTACCTATACGATTCCACTGATTTGTATAAACGAATAGTTGCTGCTATCACATCAACTTGTTTTATAAAAGCAATAAATTAGAATTGTTTATAATTGATTGTCGATAGAAATTAATGTTAATTTTTTTCTTTATCAACCTACCTACCTATCAACTTGTCTACTTTAAACGACTACACAGTAGTGAGACACAATTTTTTTGCTTTCCTAATAAATATGTTACAATTCATTTTAAATTGACGTCATATTCTTAGAATACTTGTATCTTTACTTAGTATTTTACTGTCATTTAAGTCAAACTATCTATATATTATTGAATATTAATGTAGTTTGGCCCGATTCTGGAATTCATAAATATTACTCATAATCACAAAAATGACAGTCATGATGATTAGTATGAAAAATTGTTTTAAAAAAAAAAACGATTAAATAATTAATTTAATAATAAGGATTACAAGGAAATTATTCGATATTTTTTGGAATTGTTACTATTTTTGTTGTTATTATCGATCGTCGTCTACAGTCTACAAATCAAGTTATTCTGTATAAATTATTGTGAATATTTCTACGAAAAATATATAAATTTCTGTGAATCCAATCATTATATCAATAACAACTTTATAATTTTTACCGTATTGTCAATAGCTTTCAAAAAATAAAAAAAAAACTGATTAAATATTATTGATAAATAATTGGACTTGTCGTTAAATAATCGTTTATTTGCTTAAAATTAAGTGTTTAAAATTTTCACAAGTCGTAAACCTCGAATTGTATCTTTAATGTGGCTGTATGTGTATGTATAATATACTCGTAATAGAATAGAAACATGTGGTATTTGCATGGCAATATTTCAAAATAGCAACATTTACAATTAGAATTGGAATTGTTTAAGGTCGTCTTGTGAATTTCCTGTTAAGATACCGTTGTTGAATCGTTGTTTCTGGTGCAATATTAGGAAACTACAATATTTCATTTTCTGTTTGAATATATAACATAGATCGATGAAACCTTGACCTTGTCCTGATTATTACAAATTCAAGTCATAATATAGAACAGCGATCAATTTTCATATTTCAGTATTCATAATTGTATATATGTTGTTGTTGATTGTTGTAAACAATATACAATTTTAAAAACATTTTAGTATATTATGTTGCCTACACATTAACACCTTAACAGTATCAGAGACACTTTAATCCGTATCATATACATAAACATATTTAAATAACATTTCCTCATACAACCATAACTGTATCGTTAGCCGCCTCCACAGACTCTCTAAAGACACACAGACACTACACAAAAAACAACTAAAATGGATAGTAATCCTACTGATATATAGAACATATAGAAAGTTATAACAAGGATAACATTTCGTCCACTTATAGGTAAATGATTCATTCCATGTTTACTATATGTGTAGTGTATATTTCCACGGACATATAATTAGTGTTATCCTAGATCATCTCCTGGGAAATGATTAGTTTACGGGACGACGACTAATCGTGGGCGCCGTCTCGGCGTCGTTTTACGTTACACTAGACTACACTCAACTCTAGAGATGACTCAAAGCCTAATTTTTTTTTGGTAGTTCTTAGATGTATACCTACACTCCAAGTGGACCATACTGAGTCATTTTAATTAATTAATAAGTCAATTTTTTACGTGAACAAAGGAAAGCCCAAAATTTGAATACTGCAACCTTTTCATTTCTGGAAAATATTCTATAAATTCCACTTGATATTATACGTTTTTTTCCATATTTTCAGTCATATGAATGCCATTCCGCATTTTTCCCTAGAGAAATTCTTTGATAATTCTCTCGTAATTTTACTGAAAGTTGATGAATGAATGAACTTCATTCATAGACATATGTAGGATTCTATTAAAAATAAAATAAAATTCTAACAAGTTCAATAAACTGTCTATTATCGATATTCATAGATAATTTACTTTTATTGATTCTGCATATTTGTATCATGATTTATTGTTTATCAATTATCAATAAATAAAATTTTATCACATCATTAGATTAGCATTAACAAATCAATATAATCTAGGTATTTACAATAAAATGTTAATTTTCGCTATTAATATTCGTAATAAATATATAGATAAACAGGATAAATTATCCTGAAGGTTTCGATATATGGCGCCCTCTATTCGTTGTTATCATCAACTGGTATGTTTTGCGGGGGCGGATGACGTCGCATTACGCAACAAAACCCATCGTAAGGACGTCATAATGACGCTATATATACATTAGGTTTTATCCAAACATACATACATACATATGTATACAAACTGAATTATACAATACATACTATAGTATCTTATTGATGTTATTTTTAATTTATAAATTAACATAATTCACATATATGTGATTCGATTTTGATAAATACGGATGCAATTTTAATGATTGTTTTCCAGTTGTTGTTGTTATTATTATTATTATTTTGACGTACTTCATTATGATCAATTAACAAAACAAAGTTGACTTACGTCTTAAAATACTTAGAATGGGAGTATATCGAACGTCATTATAAATAGAGAGACAAATTAATATTTGAAGTATAAAAAACAAACAACAATTTTGTTCCCAGTCCGGATTTTTATCAGCTGTTAAGGTTTTTTTTGTCTCAAATAATAAAGAATTGTGTTAGAATATATTAAATAGCGAAAATATTGAGACTTAATGTATTACTAAAAATTTATGTAAATATGTAAATCAGCTCACAGACGGATTAACGGGATATTAACGGAGTTCGAAATGGAAAAGAGTGTAAATTATAATTTGTAAAGGATAATTAAGGTGTAAATTAACTACACGTATATTGAATAAAATGCTATTTTGTGTAATACAATCATGAATAATACCGAAAAAAATACCTACTTTTGCGGTTCTTTTTTTATGTCCCAATTGATTCACCAATATTGCACATAAGGAACTATCGTATTGTTAAAATTGTTGCTGATTATTCATTGAACAATGGTTTAGAAGAATTTTTTCTTAATATTTCATCTTCTAACGGAATTTACGAAGGACAATAGAGTCAAGGAAAATGTTGCAAAATTTTTATTATTATTTCTCTTAAATTTTAAGAATATTTAAATAAAAAAATTAAAATAAAAAAATCCCCATGAGTTGGTTTGTTGCATGAGACTTAAATGCATCATATAACTAATGATAAATCATTGGGTAATAATCGTTAGATTATGATTAACCATCGCAATGTTAAAATTGATTTCTAGGTCACGCCTATCATTGTCCATAATACCAGAAATTATTACTTTGACTGATAATCTAAATTGACTGTCTGTTGAGCTTTTAGTAGCTATATAATGCAATTTTATCGTCAATATCTTATATGCAATAAAAAATAATAAACAATAATAAATAGATTCATTTCATCTAATGTTTAGATTTGATACAGCAAATTGCATCTCATCATCTAAGGCCATTGATCTCAAAGGTGCTAATGAATACGAAAAAAAATAATGCCGATGATGATTTCAATTAAATTTGCTCACTAGTTTACCTCTTTTTTTTGTTGTTAATTTATTTAAAAAAAAATCTAATACAAAAAAATGTATCAACAAAATTTTTGGCCTTTAGAGAAAAACTGGTTATTTACATGTAAGTAGAAGAATAATATACATATTACATGTTTCAATTAATGATGTCTCGTTCGCGATTAACGTCATTGCGGCATGTGCTTAAATACAATTTGCGTGATTTTTGTCATTGCTGTTTTGTATTTGGGTCAACATTGGGCCATATTTTATATATTCATATTATTCGAATAATAATAATAATGATGATGATAATGATAATAATAATAATAACAAAATATAGATGTAGATCAACAATCTGTGCACTTTCCCATCATCATATCTTGTTACTTTCAATATTTATAAAACGAAAAATCGAACAATGTGCTTGGCCATACAATTTTCAAATAGAAAACTATGCAAGCCGTGCTAGAAATGGAATATTTCTCATCGCATTCTTAACTTGAACGTTCAATGGTCGGTCACAGTTCTTATCAAAATCATCATCATCATCATCATCATCATCATCAGGCACAGGTGTTGATTAATATTGTTTTCTTGTGAATGAAATGTAAAAGGGAAATTTCAACTTGGATTGCACGCACACACACACACATACACACACATGTAGGTAATATATAGAATGGGAAAAACTATACATGTACGTATAAAGATTTCGCGCGTAGGCCTCCAACATTATGGCGGTTCTTGACCCAGCTTTTGTTTTGAGAACCATTGTAACATTCAAGGTTATTATGTATAGTATGCAGTTATATGTTCTACACATATACATACACATTCAGTTGAAAATCATAAAAGTGACATTAAATGCGCTTCGTGATGCATTTCTCGTGTTTTGCAATAAAATACAAACTGATTTTTGATTGGGGGTTGGAGATAATTTTTATTTAGACTTCTTGTTGAGAGAGTTGTAAAATATTCCAACTATTCATAATTTAACTGGCAAACTTTAGATGGCATTAAATTCGTATATTTTTAAATCAAAATTTTCCCTATTAGCAATAAAAATTCATTAATTACGTCGCCAACAATAGGAATTTCCTAATTGTAATGTGTTGAAATTTTCATTCTTATATTAGAGACTGTAGTAGGTTGAAGCACGGTTTTCTGTCTTGACGTACTATTGAAATCTAATCAAAAAACAATATTTTTGCCATCAAATACAACAATAACTACGGAAAACTTTAATTCGACATTGTAAATACGTCCGGGGAAAATCCTCAATATTTATATTATAATATAATAATATACCATTTGAACAATACCTGAATTAAAACCAATCGAAAAAAAACCCAACCAATTTCAGAAATACCTGAATATATTCTGTACATTTACTTGAATCCAATAAATCCCAGTAAGTAAAATTGGAATTAATTGACGAGAGAAAAAAGCATAACCAAGGTTAACCATTAATAGCGTGTCTAACAACCTAGGTCAAGATTTGCGAGGAAGACCAAATTTTCCACTTATTACTTCGAACTTTCTCTCTATGTATAGCTGTTGTCTGCTCTGTAATTCTTTTTTTTACTTTCTGTAATGCAGTTGTTTGCCGTTAGAAGAATCTAGGAAGTGTTTTTTGGAAGTTTTAGAGTACAACATTGTGCAAAATTGATGACACATTCGAGTAAGAATGTGTAAAAAGTTGTTAGGATTCTATTAATAAATTAAATAAATATTTTCATTCTAGCTACTTTATAATAAAAATTTATAGGTACACATGTTTGATTCATGATTGCCCACTCATTATGATATAACACAGTAGAACAGGTTCACAATAGAATATTGTTCTATTCCTACTTGTACAGTTGTCTTTCTTGATTTTCGCTTTTATCGATTGATCTTTTGACTTTACTACAAACATAAATATGTAATAAAATAGTAAATAAATCATAATTATAGTACGGTGTGATACCGTTTCAGAAATTCAGGTCTTATTAGTAAATTTCAAATTTGTGAGTCATATCAAAACATACAAATTATATCCTGGTCCCTCCGGAAAATTTCATCATGTTTCACCACAAGAATTTTACCTTCACATCCGATCTTATGCTGTATACTTCTTGTAAATTATCCAAGAGACGTACTCATACAAAATACTTTTCGAATGACTTGGCAATTTTTTTTCAGTAACTGATTATAAATTCATCCTATTAGATAACTTTCTCTTAATATGTTTTGCATAAAATTACAAAACTATAATAAAGATCAATATCAAAATTTTACTTTAGTTGATTCATAATGTTTCGTATTACTATGGCAAATATCAAATATTTACTAAAGATCTTCAAAAACATCGTCATAAATCAATGAATCATTTTATTTAATATAATCGTAATTAAAGTCTGAAAATTCATGGAGTGTGAATGAAATCGACCACATTAATGAATGGGAATGGGATGAATGAAAAACCATATACTACGACAACGAAAACGTAAAAGATAATACTTCATAGAAACTATTCGATTTTGCTCAACGTTACAACACTAGAAACAGTTTTGCCGAATATTATTTACGTCAAAGGAAATCCACAGATGTTTCCTTCACGGAAATGACCGGATAACATAAAAAAAAAACGACAACGACGACGAAGAGAAATACAAGCAATCTTTACAGTTTTGCTGCCTACCGGACGGAGATGATTATTGTTGGTATAACTCCTTGGAGTTCTGTTAGACGAAATATTAATCACAC
>JAZBHA010000068.1:46672-115554 GCA_037464855.1 Iselma pallidipennis | reverse complement strand
AAATAGTAGTTTACATGGAATTTATATGTTGATAGTTGGAAACGTGACGATTTTTCCTCGAACAAAAGCCCGTAAAATTGAAAATTTGTGGTTAAATTTTAATAAACACATGTGTACCTACCTATATTAATATCGGGGTAAAATAATTATTATTTATTTTTGTGGTTGAAATGTTGCTGTTTCTACGTTTTTATGAGCTTGTTTTATGGACCACATTGATGTGTGTAGCTTGTTGTTGTGATGAAAAGAAGATCTGACAATAATAATCATTTGCAACAATCGTTCATAAAAAAATCATTATTTTTATTATATATGTATGTATATAAAACAAAACAGTGGGCAATGAGAAAGGAGTGTATGTATATGTATTATGTATGATATTGAATGCATCTTGGTGCATTGAGGCAAACGATGCGTGGGGATTCCCGCACACATAGATACCTATACTATATGTATAAGTATCTATCTTGAATCTATAGATATATACAGACAATATAATAAAAGAGGCACATTCCTGATGCAAGTTCATTAATATTTGTGACTGATTTTTCCTGTCTTACAGTCTACACGTGTCATATCACGTCCTCCTCACGTATCCTGCTTTTAACGCTTTAAACGTTGTACGTACGATACGCCACTGAAGAAGAGACACCGTTCTTATATCTATCTATCTATATTAATTTTCAAACTTATATTGACAAAAGTCAAACTGGTACACTCACACCTTTATGAACAATTGACATTGGGAAATACACTTGCCAATTTATGGCACTTGTAATAATGTTAATGCCTCCGTCTTTTGCCATAATGGTAACATGTTGAATAATAATATCAAAGGGTTTGGTTTTTCGGCTTTGTTGTCGTTGTATGGAATACCGCCAACGGGGCATATCATAGACGATGATTTCTATAAATTTTTATTATTTGAAATTAAGCTAAAAAAAAAAAATGTTAAAGTCATGTTTGTTTACACAGGTACTTGGTACATAGACACATGAATAATTACCTATTTTAATTGTATATACACGCAATCGAAACAGGATGCGGTTTTTGGTTGAGACTAGCAAATTCATTCTGTTTTGTAATTTACAACAGTTTACATCAATGAATGCCAATAATCGAAACATCATTAGTACCGTAAACTTCATCAATTTCATGTTTAATATCACGAATTAGTAAATTAGTTCTGAAAATCAATTCATCATAATTATCGTTACATATAAAAGTCGAAACAACAAACTTGCATGCAATAATGTATCTTGTATTGAAATCTAGTGGTTATTAGGTCATAGATCAATCGTTCCTGGAACATTTTAGGTGATTTAATGGTTTTTCCAATAGTATGTTCCTGAATATATTAATATCAATTACCTAAGTATATATTGAACATGAAGATGAACACGTATTAACTGAAAAATTGCTGAAAATTGTCACGTTTCTGTTTTCTGAAATAGATAGATACTACCATATCTACCTACGCACCTCAAATCAAATAAAATAAATTAGTTTGTTCATTGGATAAATGTAGGTTGATAGTTCGTACAAAAATAGAGTTTCAAGAGATCATTGAAGTTTTCAATTCATTGATAGAAACAGTCTATTTCCTGGATAAACAGGAAATGTAATTTTCTTTTCTAACTGATAACATACTATCTTCTGCTCCCAATTAATAATGTTAAATTGAAACAAATCAAGCGTTTATCTATAACAATTGTAGTATATTTCCGTTAAAAAAAAATAATAAATTAACACCTGTACTATTTATTGTTTACACCTACATATTTTATTTAAACAAATGTGAAGAATGAAAACTATGTGAATTTTTGAATAATTTGCATTTTTTCTTTGTAATTTCAGGAATTTTCCTGGCTACTACACACTAATCATTCCAAGAAGGTAAGTTTGTACATGATTCATGATTGTCTTAGGCTATTTTTGTAATGGAGAGGGTTGCCAGAGTATAATGTAACGTGCCACCTCTGTTTCAAATCAATTGCTGCAATAATTTCGCGTCAAGTGTAATATCTACTATACCATATTGTAATAAGTGGGTTATAATTTATAAATCAAACATTTGTGCTCAGCTGGTAGTCATACAGGCCCTAATGAACATGCAAATATATGGATTAAATCGCAAGGTGTATATAAACGTGCCTTTCTCTTTCGCTTGGCATAATTTATCTAGCGTGTCTCAATTCATGAATGAAAACTCTACGCGCACACTATCAATGAATACACACATATACATACATTCACATATAAATATAAATACACACACACATACATATCAACATATACAAGCTCAAGAAGGCGTAGCAAATGTTCATCGCCCACATATTTAAATTTCCGGTATATCCTCGTTACTGGTGATATGGCGGTGGCAGCAATAACGGCGGCGGCAATATCAACAATGTCGACAGAAAAAGAATCAAACAGCATTAATTGGATGAAATCAGAACTTTAACAATTGTCAAGATTGAAGTGTTAAATGTTAAACAAGCGACTCTAGACCACAATCTCATCATCATCAATAAATGTTCCTTTTTTTTTCGAGAATTTGGAGTCGTGTTTTACACAATTCGGATATGTGTTTTGTGTGTGTATGTGTGTATTTCAAAATGCCGACCGCATCGCCGGATCTGATCCATCTACTATAAGAAAAGTTGCTTATTTTTTGTTGGCGGCGGCGGCGAAAAAAACAACAACAACAACAACAATAACATGAAAAACTAACGAATAAGCGACAGGTCCGTTCGAGTCTGGCGCAAATTCTCCCATTCATTTTCTCTTGAATTGACCGCTTGGCGCTTGAATTCCATCCAAGTCTAGGCTTCCTCTTCACCGAAACAATGGGATCCTACCTACCACCATTATATTCTCACAGATCCGATCAGATTGACCGACATTTTTTTGTGTGTGTCAGACACACAGATTTTTTCTTTTTTCTTTTCGCAACTCAGCATTATTGTTTAAATATTTAATTGGAAAAATGACAGGATGAATTGAACAATGAATCAATCGAATTTCCGGATTCCTGTTAAGAAATAAATAATATGGAGAGACAACAAAAAAAAACGCAATTAGAACATGAATTTAAAAAAAAGAAAAATGGACATAATTCAATAAACTAGTTATTAGCGGTAAAATCATTTACATTTGTAATTTATTAATTTCGCATTAGGAAATGCTAATAGATGGATAATAAAGATGCAAGACAGGAAAATTTGTTTAAAAACGAAATTAATTAAATAAATCGATATTAACTATAGAAAAATGAATAGATAGGTAGTCAGTTTTATCAAAAAACGAGTCGTATATTGATGTGTGTTTATTATTATGATTGTGTATAATTTTCCAATAACATAACATATATACTTGATCTATAATTAATTAAGACATTAATTAATTCATGCGAACAAAAAATCGAAAAAAATCGTTTGTTAGAATAGGTTAATAGACGATAATATTGACCGGCGATCTGATTTAAATTACGCTATGTGCGTAAATCGGTTTATTTTTAACAATGGTACATTGTTTAAATAATTCAAATTTACATCGACAAATTTATTGGCTGTGTATTCTAAAACGAACTTGTTCGTACAAGAACTGTTTATATATTTTAAGGCTATTCTTTCAACCACATCCTAAATACATATAACGTAAATATTTTACATTAATAATTACCGTTTTGGGCTATTTTGTTGTTGTTACTAGATTTTTGGATGAATTTGGTTTTCTTCCCCCGGACCGACATCGAAAATACTAACACGTAATAGCCATTAGGTTTTCATTTTATTATTGTTATTTATCATCAACGTCGCGATGTCGTTCTCATCAAAACTGGCGGTCTGTCTTTTACGTCAACCCTCAAATAACACCAACAAATTTCGTATAACAAAATACACTTTTTCGTTCGTTCGTCGTCTCTTTTCTTTTTATTTGAATTTTAATATTATAAATATGGCGAGAGAACGGTCTCTCTCCCGACAACGCATTGACCCCCATAAATAACGACCAGTAGGCAGGAGAGACTTTGTTGTTATAAAAACCTTGGGAAATGGTGTTTACATCAGATAGAAAAGATAAGAAAAAATTTGGGACTAGTCAACTTATTATTAACATGTTCACATTCCAGCCAACATTCTCATTGTATAATATAATCAAGTATAGTATATAATGTGAGTGCATCTATTCTACAGGATAATCACTGTTGTGCGGAAATGCCTCGTGTTAGGTGTTGTTGTGCATGTGTTGGCTAAAAACGTCAAAATTCATTCCATGCAGTTGTCTATCGACATATGAAAACAGTGTCCTGTCAAAGGAAGACCGCCGCCGAATTCGATTCCGCTTACCGTCCCAAAACCATAGAGATCTTAAAAAACGATAAAAACTCGCCACCGCAATAATATACGAGCATTAAATAACAAAAGCGATATATGCATTGACGACTGACTCACACCAAATACACTACAAACAACAAACACAGAGGCGGACTACTTGTGGCAACAAAATTATCTTCAGAGCATGAGGATTACGCAAAATTGTCAGGGACACAAATAAAAATAGGTCAATATACTTATACATATGAAATTCAATCTAATTCTGAAAAATAGTTAAAATTTTTATTATTTAGTGTCATCTTTAAACGATTAATTTATAGTGGGAGGCTTGGATTTGTTAAAAATCCCAGATAAACATATTTCATTCTGAAAATACATTGAAATTCCACAATTTGATTGCTTGCAACTGAAATTAGATGTTCGAATGGCAAAATTCAGAGAAATGGAAATTTTTTCAAATATTCCTGAAATTTTCATTAGTTAGTTCTAAACAGTAGGATTAAGACGAGTCCAAATTCAAACTCAACATCCCCAATAAATTTCCAATGAATCATCGAATCACTATCTATCTCTTTTACCTATAATTATGCACAGATTTCTAACATTATGGTGAGCCATTTGTTTACACTGGCAGTCGCCCAAAAAATCAATTCTTATTGATAAATTATTTGAGGAAAAAAACCAGGAAGAATAAATACTGTAAGCATATAAGTTTCCATATAAAATGGCACATGTAGCTTATGTCATTTTGACAGAACATGCATGCAATTTATCAATTTTGTGCCCAACAATTTACAAAATGATTTAAATCCTATTGTTAAATTCTAATGTATTGGACTGGTTGTTGGTATTGTATAATTTTTCATTTAAATGGTGAGTTGTTCGTCTCATTTTTTTTTTGATTCAAGATTCAGTTCAATTAATTTTTGTTTTTATTATGATTCATCAACAATCATCACAACATTACTCAAAAATTTATCCAAAAAAATTATATCAATTGTTCTGTACAACATACCCGTAATAATAACGTAACGCGAACAATTAAATATGATTAATTCGTTCTGAAAATTGTCCACATAACATTGAAAGTATACCTCCCAGAATATAATCGGTCAATTAACAATAATAAAATGGAAAAATGAAAATAAAAGTTTGGAAAAAATTGAAATTATTGATGGAAACGTTGCGTTTTAAAATAAGGTAGTCGGACTACTAGCTCTAATAACGATTGGCATTGACAGCATTCTCCGACAACCGCAAGATGTCTTGTATCCTGTATGTTATAGATAATAATAATAATACATTTGTTTTATAATTACTAGTGGACTATAATGAATTAGAAAAAAAAACTGCCACTAATGGAAGAGTTTTATACCAAGGAAGGTTTTAAACAAATTCTGATTGAATATACTGTCCCAGGGGCTATTGCCACTTTGCCACTTTGTTATTATCTGCTTATATTCGCCTTTTTTCTTCTTGTCGTCTCTTATTTTTCGCATTCATTGAAAGGCATTTAAATTGATTTGAACGCTGTTAACGAATCGAATGAATAATACAAAAACACGAGAGAGGAATGGCAAAGAACGCGCAGCAAAAGTTTGACAAATTGCCATACGTCTCTCAGCAAATTATTGTAAGATTGGTTTTTTGACGACAATATAACAGCATCTTGCAACATTGTATACCTAGATAATATAGGTATAGAATGGAAACCGATGACAGTGGGCATTTTCCAATTACTAGTGGGGAAACAACAAAAACGTGTACAAAATTTACAAGACTTTTCCATACAAATAAAAATTTTATTAAAAATAACATATTCGTAGGTGTTGAGACAAAAATTCCATATTTATGGCATCACGAGGGTGTGATCACTAAATGCATTCGGCTGTAATTGAATGATTAATCCAAACTTTTATATTTGATCGAGCAAAACTTCCGGAAGATTCTATTTTAGGGTAGGAGTAAGTAAAAGATGGATTATCCGGTCGAGTTTATAACCGCAGTTTTTTTGTTTTTTTCAAATACCTATTTAAATCAAAATCAACAATTATATAAATGTAATGTAAACATTATAATTAATTTGCTCATAAATAAATCTTTCAGATAACTTATCTAGCTTGTTACTCATTATGTTCTATTGTACTAGCATTACCTTGAACATTATGAGCTGTACATCCTTGGCAATGGTATTGTTCCAAAACTCATTTAATCAATATCAGAGTTCCAGGACCTTCGTACTTTTCTATCTCTACTATTAGTTATTAAAATTGATCAATTGATTGAAATTTAAGTATTTTTTTTTGAGAAAACTTGCTAGTTTTTATTGTAAAAATGCTTGGTCATCCATATAATTTTAGTTGTCTTTTAACCGCTAGTCCATAGTACAAATCCGTTTACCTAAAATAATATATTGATTACACAAATAGAAGAAATCTAAATTCTCTCTTTTCAATAATGACGATATTGCAAGGTTACAACAAAATGAATCATATTCATAAAATGATAAAGAAAACACACCTGGCTTCGATTGTTGTACATTATAATTAAATAAAATCGAAGAAGGGAATTCCCTAGTTAAGATTAACATTTTTCTATTGGATTTTGTGAACAACAGTAATGTTGCAATATTTGACTATTATATTGTACCACAACCTGTTTAGACTTGTATACTGGGCCTTACCAATATGAAGATCCTCCGAACAGGTGGTCAATCCTGAGATTTACAGAGTAACCACCCTTTGCAATAAACAGTAGAAAGTAGGTAGTAAATATGATTATTGGTGTCAGATTATCTACTCGATTTATTGTTTTATGGCTCTTAAAGGGACTGAAAGTCGAATTACCTAAAGACTCTTTATTGTTAAGGGAACTACCTGACAATTCTTTATTATGTGTTGTCAATAAGCACTTACTAATAGAAATATTGGCCATTTCATCTAAATTCTTCAAGTTTTCGTAGTTTTTCTCGAGTTCTTCTAGAGTTTTGTGGATGTCAGACGTATCTTTGATGCATAAACGGCACAACCTAAGGAAATATTTGTTGTTGGTGTGGTTAATTAAAAATGTGTTAAGCAGAAGAGAAGCAATTGTATTACATCACAGTCTTATGTCATTAAAGATTAATCTATCTACAAGTACATATATTTTTTTCTGTTCTAATTGTCATGTTTTTTTTTTAATCGACAAATAGACAATGTTAAGCTTATTTGTAGATGAGATCTAGTTCAAAGTCTTTATTTTTAAATTAAATTAAAAAAGTAGGTACCTATATATGCAAAAACATTAGCATTTACAGTAATTATATTATTGTTTCCGGGTTCATCCATAATAATAATATTGTATATTAATATAAAAAACAATAATAATTGTTTTCTGCTGCTATTCTAATCTATGACTCCTGATCATCTATTAGTTTTTTTTTCTCGCACAAAATAACAATATTGCAATCAATTTTTTTTTTTACAATTGTTTGATTATTTATCGTGATGGTGAAGATTTTATTACGACCTTCATAAAAACTCTTCTCTATTATTATTCGTTAATTGTATTTAAATAAAATTCAAATTTCAATAAATATCTGGATTAAATGAAAGTAAATAATCAAGTTTCAAGAAATGGACATTTATGTAATAATTATTGAAATCTTTTCGGTAAATTAAGATAAAATTTTGTCACAAATTCCATATCCGTATCCGGAATGTCGAATTATTATTATTGTGAAACCGTGGTGGTCAAATCTGAAACTGAATCCGTTGAAAGTTTTACGTCAGAAAAAAGATGTGCAATTCGGTATTAAGAAGAAAAGTAATTCATAATAATACGTATGTATGTTGCAATACGTCAACTTTTAGGGATGGATGGGTATCGGCTTTGGTGTTTTTTTGTATGTATGGTTGTTTGTTTTTTTTTTCTGTTAGGATAATTAGTTATAATATCAACAACAACAAGTTCATCTTACAACATGACGTCTCTTTATATCGTAATGTTCAAACAATTAAACAAGATAATAATTTCAAACGGTAATTTGATCTTTCGGCAATGTGTTTTTAACACGTTGAGTAGACCCATTTTGTTTTTTATCATCTGTATTATGCAATCTAAAAGACATTAAATTAATATTTCAACAAATTTATTAAACGATGCATTTGATGCATAAATTTGATTAAATTATTATATTATATAGGTATAAAAAATAGTTGAATTTAAAAATATAATCGTTAAGGTCATTGCCAAAAAACACGTGATTTAATGATTTTGTTCTGGGTTCTGGTTTATACAAATCAACTGAAATAGATTTGGTACTCTAGACATGTTACTAGACTTGATGTAAATTTGAACTGTCGGTCTATCTTGCTTTGATAAATTTTTTGTTTAATTTCATAGCGCGATTAATTTCACCATTCACAGTTATTTGTCTGGCTGTTAATTTTGTCGATTTTTGTCTATAAAAACCATGATGGTGATGGTGATTACAGTCAAGTACTACTTTGCATTGGTAACTTACGTAAATAATTATTAAAATCGTTTGTAATGTCAAGGCCAATGCGATTCCCTCCGGTCAAACGTTCATGTCTATGCATGTTAGAAATTTGGATTTTGGTATGTGCGTGTGTATGTGTAGGTAGAGATATAGATGTGTGTGTGTGTGTGTTTGGAGCAATCGTCATGACGGCGTTTCGGGATTTAATGACGATGGTTGGAGAATCCTCGATACCCGGAAATCGTGTATTGCACCGATAAATTTTCACAAATGGTCTCGAAGAAGTGAAGATATTGTATAGAGTGGGGGTATACGCGCTTACTACTATTATGAATGAACAAGGAGGAGTTTCACCAGGCACACCCTCTAGAATAAATAGTTCGTCAGTTAACGCGTTGACCACAAGCTGAACGTGGTGTTAAGTCTGACAGACGTACACATTCAATACTCGTGGACGACTGAGAGCAGTAGACATCGACAATAAATATAAAAAAAAAAACGTTTTCTCTCAATACAACGGCACCATAATTATTCACCTCTCTCTAAAACTTGAACAGCTGATCTAATCGATTAACATACAAATATATTTGTAAATATATACATTCATTGTGTGACAATAAACGTAAAGAAAAAATAAATTCGTATTGTGATTTATTGTGTGTTGTGATTAAAATCAGTGTTATTGTTGTTTTTTAAAAAAATAAACAAATTATGGATAAGTGTATAACTACTGAGGGGCATCTAATCGGTATGCTTGACCGCGATCAAAGGACCGCCAAATTACGATATTTACCTTTTGATAAACACGTGGCAATATCAATATTATCATCATCACCAACAACAACATTATTATCAAATTCAGATTGCCACCCTCAAAACGTTTCACACTACCAGACTGTCACGACAACGGTTAACAGGGTGCTTAGTCATAGAAACATTCCAGGAAGAACGAGTCCACATTCCTCCTGCAAAACTAGGAAAAATCGACAATTATGGAAGAGTTTATTAAGTAAGTTCACCACACTAATATAATCCAAATGGAAAATGGTTTGAACCATCCGGGTTAATATGTATAACGATAGGCGGAGCGCGATCAACAGGTGGGACCAATGGTAGTCGTTCTGGTCATAATCAAAACTATACGTACAACGTGTTGTTATATTAAAATAAATTAAATTGTACTTAAATATCATGATAATTATCACTTAAATCATTACGACCAATCAAATATGATACAGAATCATTAAAATTGAATGGGAAAATTCGTTGACTCAAATCAATAATTTTTGTCGTATTTGCCAAGTCTTCTGTATGTGCCAATTAACTTGAAAGACAAGAAGGAACTGTAATTTTTTTTTTGTTGTACCGGTTGTCGTTACCATCGTCAACATCATCATCATCATCATCTACACGTACGAAGAAGTATAATTAATTTGAATTGTCCGCGATTTTTCGCCATCTTACGTCAACATCACACAGTTATTACTGACTGACTAAAGAACATAAAATGTTAAAGACGACAGTTTTTATTTGTACCTACCTATATATTGTATATATAGATAATACACACACATATAGAATCTAACATACACCTGTGCAATTATGCGGTTCTTTCTACCTATATAACACTCGTTTGTCTCTAGTGTTGTTGTTTTTATGCAATTTTACAAAAATGCAGTAAATGATTCGGAATGATACATTAACGCGAAATAACTGGGCAATTATTGGCTATTATCGTTCTTTAATGAATCGCGTATAGTTCATTCTTAAATATTTGCCAACAATAATCCTACACGTGTGTGTGTGTGTGTGTGGTTTCTTTTTTCTCTTTTTTTATTTGATCTAATTTGAAAATTTCGGCAAAGACATTGTTCTTATACTGTCCGGTCTGACCAGCAACTAGGATCATCATGAGGTCACCATCATCAACTCTTGTCCTGTCGTCGTTTAGTTATATTCTCACGCTCTGGCGCCCTTCCTCATGGATATGGTATACAAATAAGTATACCCATATGTCTATATACTTATACATCTACTGCATTGTACAATTAATGGAACTTTGCTAATCATTTGTCTTTTTTTCTTCTTTTATAGGATTAAAGCACGTCTTTCTTCTTGTAATCTACATAAATTTCATCACATTTCCCAGTATATCATCGGCACCAATTCGAAATCCTGATAAAATGTCCCGCCAACAACAAACACCAATTTGGATAAATCCATGCGGGGCACCACCACCAACATCAAATGTTGACGAAGGAGAAGCCGTACCACTTCCTGATTTATTATCGCAAATTGTCAATCAAGCCAATATTGCCGTATCACAAGCGAAAGCCTTTGTTAAAAAATTCGTAAGTATTTATCTACCTATATTTGATTGATTTAACAAATCCATTCCGGGGGCAAACAAATTAATGATTTCTAATAACAAGTTTTTTATTTATAACACACAAGAATTAGAAACAACCAAAACATCGACTTTGAATTTATTGTATCTACTAGCTTTCTTACTGGGGCGCTTTAATGTTTCAGACGATCACTTTAGCAAAACCTTCTCTTGATGTCCTTAGCAATAGGAAATATCGAGTAATTTTCAATATTACAAATGACGTGAGTAGATTGCCTTAATATTTTTATTGTCATCGCCGCTTGTGGGTTTTGTTCCTAACCAATCAATGAAATGTGCCAATTTTTAATTCATCTTCATTCATACAGACGCTTTTTTGTAAGTGACGAAATATCAAATAACAACATGTGGTGATTCGGAATGTATACCTAAGATCTATCCTCTGTTTATCATTTACCTATCGTCTTGGCTTTATCCTTAACCGTCTTGTGTTTTTTTTTGATGGAATGTAATGTTGCTCGAACATACCAGAGATGATTCGTAACCATTCCCAAAACAATTCCACCACCTGTTGCAACATATAATCCAACAGTTTGCGTGGTTGTGGTGCTGATGGGTTGAAATTTTACACCAACATAGTGTGTACTATATATACTCTTATTTAATGTGTATGTGTATGTATTGATGATGATGATAACACAAAGTCTTGACTTTAGAATGAGAGTACGACCTTGTCGGTCTCTGGTTGTCAGACAGCCTGTCGCCTTCTTCATTTACTGCAAAATCGTAGGCGTTGAGATTTTCCTTCAAGCGATTTATTTGAGCGAGGCAACTTGTAACTTTATCTACTTGTGTTTTTCTTTAATTAGTTTTAAATCAAATCTAAATACCATCAACGACAATGATGTTGTTGATGGTGGTTGGTAGAGAAGGAAAACGGACACACGATTTTACCGGATGTGACAAAGACACAAGTTATTTGTATCCGATAGAAGAAGATAGATTATGGTCGCAAATGAAATGTTTATGAAAGAGACGAAAAATATGATAGTGTGTAATCAGACATCAACGGACGGCATAATATAATACGATACTTGTATACTAATTACTATCGTGTAGTAGTAATAAATATAAGCTGGGCTAGTTTAATCAGTCAGGATCTTGGCAACGGACATTGTAATTTTCCAAAGATGTCATTGAATGACAATGTTTAAGAAAACACTTGGTAATTAACAATTGTTGTGATTGAACAAATTTTAAAATTCATAAATATATTTGCCTAATTTGTGTAAAATCTATATAATAATTCATATGCAAAACGCAAAATTAATCCAAAATAATACCTGTTTAATGCTGCCAACTCAACCCAACATGGACAATCAATCGCGGGTATTCCTTAAACGACAACTCAAACAGGAACCCATACTAATTGAGGAATCGTATTCGGTTTCACATCGATGTACTCGTACTCTATACTTTCCTATAAAAATTTACTAATTTACTAAATTCTGTTCGACGAATTTGTGGTGATGATGATGCATCTGTGTATGTGGGACTGAAACGTTATTATTTACAATTAGGGTTCGCGGAAGTTGATTATACTCAACAAATCATTAATGATTTTAATTAAAATTCACCATCGTTTTGTATAATTTTGTTACAGGCACAGAAAAGCTTCAGTATGGAACCGGAACAATTACAAGATTATTGGAAAAATGTCCGATATGAATGGTTGCCCGGTCTACAAGATATTCCAAAAGAATTGGGCCAACAACTCGCCGATGATGACTTCCAAAATCTACAGGTAGATTAATTGTTTTTTTTTTGTTATTAAATATAATTTCTTTCAATATTGCCGACCATATTTCAGATAAATGAAACATTATTAAATGTTTATGAATATTTACAAAAGATCGCGGTCGGTATTGAACAAATCGTTTGGGATGAAGAAGATCAAACCGGTGAACTCGAAGCTGAATTCAAACAAATCGAAGGCAATTTAAGAAATTTATTATGTGAAATACAAACGGCTATTTATGAATTACGACTTACACCTAAACCGGATGTTAGTCGGGATATAATGCCGGAAAATTTACGACAAATGGATAAAACTGGAACAAATATGAGGAATTGGTTAATATACAGGGATTATATGAATGCTGTTGAATATATTATTCAAGTTTTTAAGTATTTCCAAAGTCAAGCTTGAACATACAAAAAAACGCAAAAAAAACTAGACGAAATGTGAATTTTTAATTGAATTTTTTTAAATATTGACGTAGATTCATCATCATTTATGTCATCATTCTTGTTATCATAATTATTGTCATTAAATTGATCATTGTTTTATTCTATTTATTCTAGTGCTAGTTGTAACAATTTTTATTTAACTTATTTTTTTATTATTTAGTTTAATTTATATATTTATTTATAAGAAAGGGGAATGCATATATTCTTTTTATTTATTAATTGTATAGAGATACATACACCTATTTAAAAAAAAGTATTATTCTCATTATTAGTCTATTTATTTAAAAAAAAATGACTGTATGTTTAATAAAAAACGTATTACTCTAATAATTTTTTTAAAGGACAGTGGATGACTGTTTTTTGTATTGTCAAAAACCCTACACTGTTCTTTCCCCCCAGTGTATAATTATTGTTACGACTGTGATAAAAAAAAATATAGTTTTTGTTTTCTTCGATGTGTTTGATTTTATTTTTTTCATTTTCTATCCTCCTTCCAATCTTCTTATTAACCAGTCTATTGATTGAACCGACAGTAAATGTCTTGAAGTTTGAAGTTAATGATTAAAACAAACATTATCTTCCTGAGAGGTCAACTTCTTGTCGCTTGTCATCATCAGCATCGGCCGCGTTTCACATCATTTCCGACAAAATCATATAACAAATATTGACATGAGATCTCCAAATTTCCACACATACACACATATACAAACAAACCCTAACATATATATCCATCAATACAATTTAAAATGAAATAATAATAATAATAATAATAATAGTTAAATGTTGTACCCTACTAATGATCGATTGCGAAATTGTATTTTTTTTCTTTACCATAATAAACCAGCTGTGGTCGATATTCTCCTCTATTAATAAGTCATTGAGTCGAGCTCGTGGAATGTATCACGTTTGCTAACGAAAAATTTCGTATTCAATTTAGAAACAGCCTTGAATGTGTCAAGGTGAATGAAACCATCAATTTGTCGAATTATTCTTATCACTAACCTACCACAATTTTATCTTTGAATTGCTTTCTTATCATATTTTTACAAATTTTAATATTTGTGGTTTAACTCCTACCATCGCGCGCTGAATTTTCCTAAATTATTCCACATGCCTATTCAAAAAAAAAAAGAATCTATGCTCAGATTGCACAAATTCTCTCACAAGATGAAATGATGAGTCTGATCTTTTTGTTAGATTGTGAAATTTATATATTGTGAAAGAGTAAAGGTGTTATTGTTTCATGTATGATATCATCGTTCGCAAATATCGGAAGTAACCCAAATTTCAATAATGTACCAATTTCGATAAACTCTCACCTTTTGTGTGGATAATTTAAAGCAGGAGTTACCAAAGCGCGGCCTAAGAGCCTTTACTGTGCAGCCCGCGACTATTAGTTTATTGGAGAAGAAGCAAAAATGAGCTACAGGAACCGTTTTCTACATCTATACAACTAATTATTAAATCAACAATTGTTAAAAATTAAACTACATCTAGTTATGTTAATCGCCACACTATCATCTATATGTGGTAAAACTAAATCTGGTTGACCTTTTATTATATTAAAAATTCGCCATCTAATTGATGTCATTAACTAAAAGAATAACCGTGTTCCATTAATGTCATTATCAGGGCCACATTTATCGGTAGGTAAGCCGACTGTTAAAAAGATATATACACACACACACACAGACAAACACACAAACACATATACAAAATACAAATAATATACAACATCGTCTATAAACACACAGATACTTATATGAGTGATGTGGGCCCGACCAATGCCAAGGTGATCTGTCATTGCCCCAATACCTATAACCATTCCGCGAACAGACGATGTTGTTCCCACGAACTTGTTGCTTATTCCATGAAATTCGTGTTGGCTCGTTTCCGACCATAAGGTGCAATCTATTGAATAATCAAGCTCCAATTCTCGGTTATTTGCTTTTATATTAAACATTATTTTGGACGAATGTAAATATTATCGATTAAAATTACATTTTAATAAATATATACAAAATACGATGTAAAGTTGAAAAATCGTGATCATATAATGATGATGATGATGATTATTATCATTCTAATGAAGATTATTATGATGATAAGTGATGTTGGTATAAAGGGAAAGGCGGAATACAATACGGTGACCTTCATAGAATTGGGGGATGGATTCGTAGAAGACTCAAACGAATGGAATTCCACAAGTCGATGACGAATACTTTTACTTAATTTGGCCCACATTCCAATAGAAATTCAATCTATAATTCACAATATTGAGTAGCGCCTATTATCAATTTACTAATATTTTCGATGAATTGAGAAAAATTAGCCTTTTACTTATTGTTGTTGTAACCTAAGGGGGCAGACTTCCCCCAGGGGATTGAGCGCCACCGATAACTTTTAAGGTATTGTTTTCTTGATTGTTAGCTGAAGAGATGTCTTCTTTTCTTATAAATTCTTGAGGAGGTCCCTGAAGTTTATCTTGTCGTGGGCCCCCGAGATCCATAACGCCCCACTGTCATTATCAATTCAATTGTACTGTTTTGTTAGAAAAATGGGATATACCTGCCAATAAATAATAATAATAATACCGGTAAATTCTCTGTTTAATTATTAACCAGATTACTCATACGCCAGGTATTGAGTAATCCTATCCTGAAGTCTAACAATTAAGTATTTTAACAAAAAAGAAAAAAAAACTGCATTGTAATGGTTATTTAGTCATTTTTAATGATTACCCTTTGTAAAAATAAATTAAAATCTTATATACCATCTAATTATTTTTCATATAGGAGTCGTATTAGATATAAGTAATAATAATTGTTTTATTTGTCGTTTCTTTACTTAAAAATAGCCGTTTTTTTTTTGATTGACTGACTCATTTCCTTCCATATTGTCAAATCGGAAATACTACTCATTGAAGTAATTAAACAAACAATTGATGACAAATATCTGTATAGTTAGACAAACTGTATCAGATTTTGTATAAAAAAAAAAAACGATTAAACGGTTTAATCTTGAGTTTTATAATTGTTTAAATAAGACAGATATCATGAATGAAAATCATGTTTATTTACTGGTTCAGGTAGACTAACTTATTTCTTTTTATTTTATGATTTATTATAAAAAATAATAATTTTTTCTTCAACTAAGGTCGCAAAGTTGACTTAAAGCTTGAGACTGAGAACTATTAATCAACATAATATGATGGTCGCTGACGTACAGTTATAAAAACACATGAAAACAAAGCATTTTAATTGCCTAAAATACATGCTGGTATTAAAAAGAAAAGTACCTAAATCAGTATAAATTGTAGTGTATTCACCTAAATAAAAATAAAAAAAGCTACTAAACGAAAAAAAGGACGAAAAGACAAAAAGATGTCAGAAGAAGATATCTGAAAACTAACAAATGTAAAATGCAAATAACATACAAAACGAATACACGAAGACTATACTATAGTCGAAATTTTTTATTGCATGTTAACATCAGAAACTACTTCACAAAAAAAAAGAAGAACACGGCTAACACGGCTTTTACCTGTCGTCGGTGTACGGTAAAAACCAAAGATGACTGCTGATGGTGGTCAACAAATATCTAAACACAGAATGCAATTTGATTTTTAGTGTCTAGTAGTTCTACCTATACCTTTCATAATAGGTATAATCTATGTATGTGTATGTATCAGTGCAGTAATTATTATTGGAAAATTGAATACAAACAAGATAAAGATATACGTGCATGTAATATCAATACATCCAGAATCCAGATTATTTGGTTAAGTGCATAGTCGCCGTGCTGGCAATTTATATAAATCTATACTGAGACTGCACTTGGACAGGTGGGAAAAACAAATAGTGGCATGGACAAGTGCAATCGACGACTAAAGTTATGTGGGTTGCATGCGATTTTTAAACAATTCAAGGGAATACCACCATTTTGTTTCACTGTTATTCTATTTTTTTTTCAAATTTTACCATATGGGTAGCCTAAAAATTGTTGCAAGTTTGAACTTGAAATGTTGTCGGAAGTCACTTCTAAATTGCCGAAATCTTATAATTTACAACCCCCTGTAATGATTTTGAAAAGATCATTGTCACCGTGTCGTACTGTCACAAGTTAATACCTTTATGATACGTCCACTAAATAGCAAATTTTGAAAAAGATTGATTGCTCATAAATCCCATAAAAACTCGTGAAGAAAAAAATATATATTATCTTATTGTGGCTTAACATATATTTTGTTTCTTTCCACTACTATCCCATTCTTTTTCATGTCGAACAAACCAGTTTGTTGTTATTGTATAGCAAACAAGAGAAATAATCTGCCTTTTCTTCACTAAAAATAATCTCTTATATAGTCCCCAAAAGCTGAGTGAGGATGGGCCTCTTCTCTTCTCGTCTTTATCACTCAATCTCCAAAGTCATAAATCACTATCGAAATCGTCCATAATGTGTTCAAATATCCTTATAAAGAAGCCGACAAAAATATAGCATTTCGCATTCTATTGAGGGGATTTTCAATGCTATAAAGTCAATTAGACCCTGAATACCAATGAAGGTAGGTGGCGAACTAACTGTAAATCATGTCTGCATTTCCATTAACTTTGTTTCGACAACTCTCGCCCATATTGGAGAGAACACACATCACAAAAAAAAAATATATTAATAATAATAAATAAAGTGAAATTTCAATATGGTAGGTACAACCTCTTTCATTTATAAATTGATAGTAAATTGTAATCAGTTAAAATGTGGAGACAGTTTAAATCAAATTCACTTTCAAATAAATAATTCGCCGGAAATAAAACGAATATTAGAAGATGATGAGATTTTGTTTAAACGTTTCAGTGATATATTATGAATGTATGTAATATGTCAAGATGTTTGTCTGACCTACAAACAGGTAAAACTTTGCTCCGGAAATACCAATTGCATCGTTATCACCAATCAACAACTGTTTTGTTTGTGAGAGTTTCGTGGTTGTGGTTTACCTGCAATTTGATGTAATAGTAGATATACCTGATATTATGATAATAGCCATTCAATTTAGAGCTTACATTTATAAAATGAATTATTATCTTCAAATCAGACTACCGCCACATATACCTCTGTATGATGGGAAGAAAGATACATGTAAGCCGCTATGCAAAAACAACTTGAAAGAATCTGTCGACTGTAGTCATACACACTACAATAAACATCAATCGTAAATTCTTCTTAAGAAAAGGCTGTGTTAAAATGAGCAAAGAAGAAACTATTGTGAAATAGTCGCGGTGGCGTCTACTGTACTTGCCAAATAATAGGACCATATATGTGAATCGGTCCACCCAGGAGGTGAAATATTTACTAGTCTGAATTGTTGGTCGATTCATGCCGGGCATTTCCTGACATCTCAATTCAGTTATTGTGGTGCTCTGTTCATTGATAATGGGTGTTGGAGACGGCGGCGGCGCAACTCTCTCTTTCTTGTTGTATCCCATTCACGAACTCACCTACCGCGCGTATAGAACTTATATCTTCTTGCACCCTTGAGAGACCAGGTAGTTTGAAACGATTATTGCCGCCAACATCACCACCACCACCACCACTACCATTTCTTATACAACATAAATCTACTTGTCAGAAGTGCATCTAATCCGACCATGAAAAGAAAGTAAGTCTTTTTGGACAATAGTTGTGTATTGCCTTTGAGTAAATATTTGCCGATTGCTGTAAAACTGATTTGGAACGGTGATTTACAACTAGTGCTGAATCACTATGTTCCTCACCCCCACCCATCCGTGCCAACAACAGGTATACCTAAAGTATTGGTTATATGAGAGATTGCTATTCTTCGTCCATACATATGCCATCAACTATGTTAAAAAGAAGAATAAACGATGGGAGGTCTCCGGTTGGGCATGTTGTTAAACAATCGCAACACCGCCGCGGCGAAGAATTTATGGACTTGGGGCGGTCGTCGCCGCTCCTCAACGGTCAGCATAGAGCATCCTGATAATCACCTCTGACACCTACCAGGCTGTGACTAAAAACAGTGTCGAGTTCGTATGCATGCATGAAACTGCGAACGATTTATTATTATAAAGCGGCTACATTCGCGGTCACGTAGCAAACGTCTAAAGTGAAGAGAGCAATGTGTGTTATGAATATAGAGAAATGACAGAAACGAATCGTATGCTTTTAAAACAATTATGCTAATGTTGGTCGATGAACGTACTTATAACTAGCGTACCGTACACGAAGATATAAATATAATTTTTGTATATTTCATAAAAAAATTGCTCAATTTTCTGACAAAAAAAAGGAGATCGTAAAGATACAACTGTGAAACGGTTTTGTTTAGCGTGGCATTATCTACGGTCACCATAACTTGTCAAAAATGTTTTCATTGATTGGCTACCCAAATACCACCCAGTCATGCATCAATTTCTGTAT
Source organism: Iselma pallidipennis (assembly GCA_037464855.1). Classification (NCBI taxonomy): domain Eukaryota; kingdom Metazoa; phylum Arthropoda; class Insecta; order Coleoptera; family Meloidae; genus Iselma; species Iselma pallidipennis. Next base: position 95,693 of record JAZBHA010000068.1, on the reverse strand, counting down.
CGGCTTGGACAAAAAGGCCATATTTCACACTTTATTGGCAACTGTCAGGTTTCCAGAATGTGCGAATGTCGCCTATGGGTGATTGAGCCATCATCGATGACGACAGGGTCTCGTCTCGATAACGAGGTGTGGAGGCCTCCTCCTCATCATCTCGTTCCACATACACATACATACACACATATAAAACCTTTTACACATGTGTTGGAGATAGGCGTCGGCGAGTCAAAGCCACCGGACCACCCGGAGGAAGGTTGACAAGGGACGGCTGGATAACGAAGTGGCAGTCACGGTGGTTCCCATCATGGACGCTCCACACACACATACACCAACTCTCTGTACACCTCTCAGGTTTCCGGTGCAGGTAGTCCAATATGTATTCCACCGTTCACAGCATCCAACAAACACTTTACGAACTAGCAAATGACAACTAGCCGGCGCCGTATCACTCTTCACCATCGGAGGTGTGAGCCATGGAATGCAACACAGAGGATGTGTTAATATTTCACTCGTTCGGTTAGGAGGCCTGGACCGTTTTTCAATGGTGTGGCGGTATTTGTATCCACAAAACGCCCCATACCCACAAATCAACACAGTGGACAGGACGAAATGAGTGGTGGCGATGGTGATATGATGTTGGTTGGTATATCAGGTTTGAGGCGCCGGAAACTGCCAAAAACGTGGGAATTGGACAATATCGTCATATCGCACCAATCATTTAAAAAATTATTTATAGTTAAGAAATATTTTTTATAAGAGACCTTTAGTTGTGGCCTTCATAAGTAGGCTAAACAAATTAGAAGATACAAAGGCTTGTAAAAGTAGGTAATAATTAAAGTATTTCCGGAGAATAATTTGGACACCAGAAATACCAGCGAAGACAACGACTTTTTTAACAAATTATTAGAAACTTGTTGAAGGATATTCAATTCTTTTTTTCAAGCCTATATTATAAATGTGTTATAACATGTTTGCTTATCGGTAAAAAGGACGATTTGCGCTTATTTTAACGCCGAGGATTCAGGCCACCCACATCGCGCATACGTATGTAAAATATCTCTTATCTATAAATATAATATAAATTAAAGATTCATAATAATTAATATATTTTCTTTAGAAATTAGTAATTTTTTATTTATGTTTTTTTCTAATAATAAATAAATAAAGAACAAATTAACAAAAAATACAAACACAAATCTCGCGTCTTTCCAAATAAACAATTTGTAAGATACCTAAATTAGGTACTATACTGGGTGCAGGGCCGGCGCTAGGGTACTTGGCGCCTTTATGCAAGAATTCATATAGCGCCCTAGAGTTATTGCCATTATAATGTTCAGCATTATTAAATTCATGTTAATTTAATATTTTTTTTGTCGGACTACTATTCCGTCCGAGGCGCCCTTACCATTGGCGCCCCTTTATATCAAGCGCCCTTATGCCCAGCATCACCTGCTTACTGCGTTCCACCGGTCCTGCCTGGGTGAACAATTTCTAGGACTATTTTCATTTGGACATCCTTTATTTCTTTTTTTTTTGTTAAGACCTTCGCAATCTTCACTAATAATCATGAAATGATTGATGACGGCAAATACTAACCACAATCGGGATGTGACTATTATTAAGGTCATAACACTGTTGCTTCATGTTAATAGAGAACGAAAAGTGCCAACAATCATACATATAACTAAAAAAATCCATACTGAAGAAGATTTGAATGAAATTGGTTATATTTTATGAATCATTGACGATATCTGTTTAAGTTTTTTTACGTCTTTGAAATATATATTTAAAGCAATGAATCGGCGCTTATTTACGATGATGTCATAAATTTGGTTAGGGTTGATTGTCAAGATGACTGTTTATTAATGTTTGAAGCCGTTACGAAAGTGTTTCGGATGCACTCACTAGTCTATATCAATAAATGTCGAGATGAAGCTAAGTTACACCGCGTCAAAATGAACCAATAAGACATTTAACATGTTTAACATCGCACCAACGACACATCTTGTATTAATCTAATATTGAAATGAAACAATTTTGCAACATTGTTATGATTTTAAGAATTTTTTAAGTCTACCTACCTACCTGGTTGATTGTATCTAGATCGAGCATTGAAATCTCTCCTATTTTATTACTCTACCTAATATATTAATCTTAAATCAGTAACATTTGGCTATTGTTTAGTAAAGTAGCAAATACAAAACACACAAGAACCGGAATAGGTAATGTATGCTCCGGTTTGATTTACGCATACAAAGCGAATGCATTGCGATATACACTGATTATATCCAGAGTGGAGACGTCGTGCCGACGCTCAGACGCTCAGGATAACATACATGTAGTTCTGTTGTACGTACGTGTGCATATATCTGTTTGTTTTTGCCTTTTCTTTTTATATGCTCGTCTATGGTTTTCGTTTGCTGATATCGCCCACACAACGCCCAGAATTGGTATAATTAAAGAAGAATGTTTCATTCACTCTTACAACTGTAAAACTATACAATAATTTAGAAGTTTGTTAATATCATGAAATACTAATTAAACGTAGATTACTCAGGTCGTTTAAGTAGATAGTGATTGTAATTAATTTTTTTTTTAATCCTTCTGATATTATGTTGAGATAATAATGTTGCTATTTATTTTTAAATATGATGTAAGTCTTCTGTTTTACCCTGATGATGCTGGGTTTTCGATATTGAAATAACATGATTTTCAATTTTGATTTGATTGTCGTTTTGAGCTTTTTCGACAACCAATACACGATTATGATATAATCGAATTGTGATGATGATTTAATAATGGTGATGAGAAACAAAAATTTTGCCTTTTTTGCATTGGAATTTGATTTGAACATTTCAATACACTAACTTATCATGTTTTAGGGCAGTGGCCGTCAAACTGTATTCTGGGTTTTCTCGTAAACTTTCCAGGTTTTCCGTGAGTCAAACTCAAAATTTGAAGAAAATTTGTTATCTACACATGAATTTTGGAGACCACTGTTCTAGACTATGCTAAAAATAGAACAGTAATTCTTTATCTATATATAAAAATAAAGTTAAAATTAAGTTGCTATGATTATATTATTGAAAATTCGGTAGATTCATAGAAATTTGACATAAATTTGTGCGTAACAGGATAAGGATTACGTCATCTATCTAATATTTTGAAATTATCCAAAAATGGTTAGATAAATGTGTGTATTTCACCAGGTAATCTGCCCGATTTATATCAGCACATTGTCATTACGTTTGTTTACCAACCTATGCACCTATAATTTTTTACATTTTTGACAAGATTTATTGTTTATTGTACTAATTTTTTGTTGATTATCTATCACTGTTTTTTGACAAATAATATTATCTTGATAATAAAGCATTCAACTTCAATGAATCAGTTTTGTTTTGCTAGTCGATTGATTTTTGATTATGAAAAATATCAGACATCTGACGTGGGGGGATTCTTGTGAAATCTACGGAAATACTTTGAAATTTCTTAGTTTTTATATATTTGGACCAAAAAATTAATAATTGTGTCACAAATTCAATACAATTATCTTCTCTTGTGTTCAGAACATCTTAACTGTTTCGTTAATTTCCTTTTCTTATGCGAATAATTTGACCAACAACGATGACTTTTCGATCGACGTTTTTTCTTCACACTTTTCGCCATTATATAATATGGTTCACGTTTTTTCCGATCCATATGTTTCCAAACTCGGGCACCGGTGATGACAGCAATTATATTCGGTACACCTTTCCATTTTTTTCGAAAATCAATGAGAAAATTGAAAAAAGGATTTATTGTTATTTTTTTATGTTGTTGACATTTATGTTTAGTTATTTTATTAGTTGATCGATGAACACTTGATCGTTGTTGACTGTTTTGTGATTCTTGAACACTTTTCATTTTGTTTATGGCCAAAATTTAATTTTTTCCACACAAAAATTTGTCATTTGAACATGTCATTTCGAATCTGACAATTCTAAACTTGATCACTATGATTTCTGTACAGGTAACATTTTGTTATTTTTTAAACAATTTGTACACACGGCCATCCGACACGCCTGGCAAAAAACACAAATAATTTTGTCAAGCGACAACCCTACAAACGACCTGATATTGCGCCTGACCTGACTTGACTGAATCAGATCATGTGTAGCTCACTTTATAGGAAAAACAGGACAATTACCGAAAATTTACACATTTCAATCATTGTTTTTAATTAATGTGACAGTAACTACTCCATGGAAATTAAAACAATCATTTAAGTATTGGCTGATATACGTACTCTTATTGGTCAAAAGTTCTGTCAAATCATGGTCTAATTAGCACTTTTCAAACGCAAAAATATAATTACCATACCTAGTAATTTTTGCATGTAAAGAATGAATACATTTTATCAATCGAACTTTCGTAATTATCAAATAGAATGAATATTTTTAACAAATCTAGTAGGAAGATTCAATTAGTTTGTGATATAAACAATTTTTAGTAGACTTCTCTTTATTTATTTTTTTTTTCATAAAATAATAAACAATATTAGGATGGTCTTAAAATGTATAAAAAGGGACCCGCGGGCGCCAAATTGGCGTGTTCCTCGGTATTTATTATTTAGAAAATGATTAAGAAAGATGTGCATTAGAAGGTTATAGCTACATATATCGCGACTTGGCTGATTTATCATCCATTTACATACAAATATAAATAGCTTATTGTATCTTTAATAAATAAATAATCATTTAATAGGTGAATTTAATAAAGTATTTGATTTTTATGATGATAATGATAATGATGATGATGATGATGATGGTGGTATTTTACAAGTCATAAAACTTTTACCTGTTATTTTCTGTTCTACAAGAGTATACGTTACACAATGTTGATTAAATTAAATTTACAACTATTTAAACAAAAATAATATAGGTATTCCTCAATTCTTTTATTTAAAATCTTCATAGAATATGACACAACTGGATGCGACAACTTCCAATAAGATATCTAAGTTGATTTCTTTGAATATATGGTGTATTTCACGTGTAAAATATCTATTCTTTAATTTTTTTTTCTCTCGACCTACCTGAAGTTTTCTCTCTAAATTGCTGCAATAAATCTTCATAAAATACTGTTAACTTACAATTTCCTAGCAATAAAGTCATTTATTTACTCAAAAATCGGAAATTCTGACTTGTCACCAGACTTCGTAGTCTTTCAAATCATATTATTTGAAAAGAGATTGATTTGTTATAGGTTGCATAAAAACAATTATTGTAGACAACTATCAAGTGTGTGTATGTGAAAAGATGTCAATATTCCTGCAAAACTAAGTACCATGGGTACCTATATATTTTTTTTTGAATGGATGTTTAGAGGTCATTTCTTTTAAAGTCACCCCCACCCTGGATGATTATAGAAGTCCTTTTTAAAATATCCACTTCTTCATCACTTTTGTTACAGTACAACTTTAGCACCTTTACAGTGTGCTGAAATAATTGTGTGTGACAGTGCTGTCTGTGTCTGGTTTATCTGCAATATACGACATACTTTTTACAACAAGTTATTAAATCCTCCCGTATTTACAATGACATCGTTTAATAATAATTATTGTAAGTACATCAGATTTTGTATTATCGTTCTGTACATTTTTGTTACGACCAATAAAGCCATAAACATTAATAATTGGAGTAAATTCTAATACAACAACAACAAAATTGCAACATTGCCGTATTTATATTATTACTTTTCATAAACCTCATTAGTAAACGAATATATGATATAAATACATAATGGCATCATTAAAACATATCTATGTATGTATCAATTATATATCTCTGGTGACACCAAGATCTACCGGTACTTATCAGCACGCAAGTCTTATTCAATTTTTGTTCGGTCTATGTAAAATTGATAATTAGAATATTGTGTATACAGTAAAGCTCAGGACCGTATTTACGCATATTTCTAAAGGGCACCATTTGCTAGGAGATTCTAAATTTGGCTAATATAACGAAGTTTTGTGTGTATTTACAATTCCCACACAAACACGTATGTTTTACCAGAATTAATCATTCTGGATAAATTTTTTGTGCGGTAACAATAGAAATTTTCAACTTTATCATTTTCATTTGTGGTTTTACTATGACACATCGTTCAAATTTCTTTGTAATTTTTCTTCATAATATGTACATATATGTATATCAATCTAGTATTTCTTCTGATCTTATTATTGTTATTATTTATTATATAATTAGATGTATTTAGAATTCATACGTAAATACATCTATATAGATCTGCATAAAGTTATAATATGCAGATATATCGGGAAAATTTCTTGAAAAACTCAGCTTACTTGTAATTCAGTCAATAATAGTTGACGTTATATTATTGAAAAAAGATTATTCCAAGTAATTAAAGGTGTGTGTGGTGAATGGAAACACAAATTTTTCATAGAGGTTTTCCCAATGTTTGAAAGAAAATAATTGTGTTACGTTTTTCTTAATTAAAAAGGCGGAAAACTTCCGACATCTAATTGAGATCATAAATAACCGTTTCAATTCACCACGATGGAATAATATTTCTATTGATCAGGTGACTATTATACTCTGCAGAGAAAGTGCAGTAAGGATATACGTGTAATTATTCTTTATAGGTATTATCTCGTGTTTTTGAGAGAATTTTGGGGGCGTCATGTGACGTTGTCTGGTTTTTTTTTGTGATTTGGTTTTTCAAAAATTTTCTCAATATTGAAGTAAAGTCTATTATTAATAATTAATAATTTGTTTTACTGGGTGAATATCAAAGTATCTTGTCTACACGGACAACTCAATAAAATATAATTATATTTGCATTTGTAATTATTGTTGTGGACTTTTTTCAAATGCTTTTTATCTTTAATTAACTATAATTTGATCATAAAATCAATTTAAATAATTTATTTTAAAAAAAGTCGAGCAATTTTTGTTATTTTTTTATATAAAAAAAGGCATTTTACCAAATATTGCACCATTTTCTGCACTGATACCGATCAAAATAGAAGCCACTTGAAAACCTAATCTAGACCTAATTATATCAATAATATCAGATATAAGTATAATAATACTGTGAGTGGAATTGTATGTATACTACCTGTATGTAGGTGTTGCATGTTAATTACTGGACTCGTGATAATGCAAATCTGTTCAGGTTTTCTAATGGACTATGTGCTAGACTTGGCCGGTTACACGTTAGACATGCCTTTATAGTAATACGTTTTTTGCTTCAAAAAAAATTCTTCTCTTGTTCTGTTACCTGTATTTGTTTTCGTATGAATAGTATGCAAATATTGCACTATAATATTGATTATATTGGTATATTTATGAATGAGTGGCAAAGATGTGGGCGCACAAATACTATAATAATATAATACAGAATGATTCATTGCAAATATAATAATTTTTTGATTCAATGTCATATAAGGAAATCTACAATCAATTTAAATAAAAATAGAAAAAAAGATGAAACTTTCTCAATTCAATCCGGATGAAAATAGTTAACATTGACGAGAAACTAATATAAATATATGTAAATAAAATAGATTTTCACGTGCATTTTGCCCGTTAGGTGATTGCAACAATGATTCAATTAAATCTGTTTGTATAATAAAGGTATTTCCCCTATTGGATAAATTACTTTAAAAAATTTTTCTATTATTTTAAAATCTATGATACTATCATTGATTATTATCATCGAACAATTGGAAAATAATTACTTTTTTTTGTAAACATTTAGTGTTTTTTTTGTTTAATAAAGATTGGATTAAATCAGTATTAATTATAAACATAAAATTAATTATTAGTAATGAGAGTTGTTTATAATTGTTTGATTGCGCGACTGCATGTTAATAATAATTGTTTCCAATCAACAAAATGATAAAATCATATTCTCACCATAAGTTAAAGAATTCCCATTTTTTCTGTTTTTTCCCCTTTACATATTGTAGTTTTTCTTGCGTTTAGATATTATTAGAAAAAGATTATATTGACGTAAATCAATTTATTTTTATTTTTATACTACAAGCTTGATATTGGAAAAATGGAAAGTTTTTGTTTAGAAAAACGTGTAGGTATCAAATAATACTATATTTATTTGAGATAGAATTCAACATTCGTCTGTCCAAGCGTCAGTAATTGCCGGTCAGTTACATTTCAACAAGCGCTGATTCGAATTGGTTGCGTGATAAGGTAAATGTAGATAATCGTTGCAGCTCTATGTAATTGGGCGTTACATATGTATGAAAGGAGACAATCATGTCATATTAGTCCTTCTTAATGAAGCATGTAATGGTCGGTTCGTATACACGCATGTTGCGACAGGGCGGGATGCTCATTAGCGTGCCCAGTTACTCTGCTTCTTTTCCTGCTGCTTCTATATTGCTGGTGGTGATGTTGTTGTTGGTGCTTCTTGATTGTTCAAGTTGCCACAACAACAACTATAGCAACAACAACAAAACAAAACAAGTGTCTTGACTATTATCGATACCAGCCAAGGGGGTGGCCAATGATTGCCTTGGATATATATTTGTTCTCTTTCTCTTCGGTTAGAGAGACCTGCCTGCCAGGGCACGGTGTAATCGGTGGACATATCTGGAATGTGCACCCACGTCGACGCCCTCCGTCCCATTTCACTCTCCATTATTCAAACGTCATCGTCTTCTTTTTTTTGGGTTGTTGTCTTCTCTCGTCCTGTTGTTGCACTTCGATGTCTACTGGCAACGATTGAAGAAACGAAGAAGTTGCTTGGCTTGTTAATAAAAAATTAACGAGGGGACGTCAGTAAAATCATCATTTTCATGTGTTAGTTGATTGATTGATGGTAACCGATGCAATACTATAGACGACTCGAATTTCCACTTTTAGACTCTCATCATACCTAACAAATTATTTTATTGCATAAGTAAGAGGTGTAACTTTAAAAATGATTCATACTGTATAGTATCAACGGTGAAGTTGCAAATTTTTTTTTGGTAATGACATTCTACAGGCTTCTAAACGTATTAAAACGGAGACGTCGCGACGGCACAACCGTATATTTAAAGGTTTCCTTAATAAAACACTAATTAGTAATAAATAATAATTCATCAATAAAGAGATTTTTCTATCCGGCAGTGGCCCACATTTCTACCATAGCAGAGAAAATTGCATTACATTGCATGTGACAAATCTATTTCAACACTGATCCAGCTTTTATTAACAAGATTAATTGTAGTGAGACAGAGACGGATTATCTCGATCAATAGATCAAAATCGTTAATCAATGCAAGTTGAGAGAATTTCCCAATATTATTACATTCCAATGATGTTTTTGGTTGTTTGTGGTAATCATGGACTTCTAGAGCCAAGAAGACTTCTCTCTTTTCATCAAATCGATTATGTTTATGTCTTATATTACAATATTGTTCTTTGCTTATAAACGCGATGAAATAACCAATTGACGAGTTGAGAATATTTGACGGATTTACAACATATGACAAGAAGGATTTGAAACACGTGAAAGCCGCCGGCAACAACATTAGTAAATTGAACACACAAAAAAAAGCGATTTGCATTAAAACACGACGAAATATTGACGAACAACAAGAATCCTAATCCCATATGTTCCATATAGCTGATAGAGATGATCGATGATGACGTTAGATTCGCCTGGTTCAATAAATAAATCTTTAACCACAAAATGCTAGAAATCTGTTAAGCAATGTCGTCATATCGAGAGAATCCATGACGTATTAAGTACATAACAAAATTGATAAGGCGCGAGTTGTTTTTTTTCATTCACTTTTTTATTGATCGATAATAGGAAACTTTCGAATAGGTCAGTGAAAGGTTCCATCCGTTTTTTTTTAGTTTTTTTTTTTTTAATTTAAATAATCTGGTGAATAAACTCACAGTTTGAATTAAAACGAGTCCAATTTCAATGACGTAATACGTTGGTATTAACCTTCATATCGCTTAAATTATTTATCAATGAACTTTGACGATGGGACAGAGGGGCACCCAGGTGGGCACTTTTGCTGGTCGTTATTATCTGACGTCATTTTAGCCATCGGCTATAACAATTTTGACTGACATGCCATAGTGGCTAGTCCATAGAGACAATCATAATACTATCATGGGAGAATGGAATCAAATAAATTTAATAAGAAGAAACAGTTTTCGGTCGTCTAGTCCTAAAAAAAAGAAGTCGAATTGTTGAAAAAAATTCCAATTAAAGAAAAAATGTAAATAAGGATAATTGTCAAATTAATGATTCAATAATAATAATAAGACATTCTTGGTCTAATTTGATTGGAAACCGAATTAATTATTGAGTGTTTCCTCAATTTTTATTAATTTGTTTTTATCTAATTCATTATCAGTCAGTGACAATTAAGAGTTTTATTGTTCATGTCCGGACAGGTTTTTTCTTGTTAGATACTATTAGTAGGTAGTCCTATAGTAAATTTGTTTAAATAATTAATCAGTTTTGATTGTATAGTTGCGAGATTGGAGTCCGGGCATTATTAAATATTACGATCAATCATCAACTACCTGTAAGGATGCTGGACGAATAACGACGACCAGTGTGTGAGCTTTTACTACCGTGGTCGTCGTCGTCGTCGTCGTTGGCGTTCTCTATCATCATCAAGAACTATCATCAAAACTTCTAAAAATCAATGGTGCGAGCGTTTATTTACACGTTTAGTTGATGATTGATATTGAATGAAAAACTAGGATGTATAATTACGTTGATGGTGGATTGAGGAACGTAATATTGTATACCATATTTATTTATTTATAATATTTTTTTTTCCTCTATTTTGCTAATAGTTTCGCCAAGTGGTGGTAGTGGGGGAGACAATAAAGTGGTGACTAGTACTATCGCGACCACAGATTCATTCCAGATTCAGCCGCGAACACATTGAAAGTTAGATTTTTTGATGAATCATAAGATAACACACGATAAAGTTGATCTATTGAATAAAATTCATATTTGTATTGTGTACATTGTTTATAAATTGTTTAGTCAACAACACACTTTGATCGATGGCAGTCTGGTCTTCGTCTACAGGTAATAATCATTTTCGTGTTTATATATGCAGAACATCCTTCAAGTGATAAGTGTTTTGGCGGTTTTTCGGTGGAAATTTAGTCATTTTTGTGTGTGTACGTTGTGGTGTCAGTGGTAGTAGCGCACTTGTTAATTTTTTTTGCGAGGGCCGATACTGGACGATTCATCTTAAATTAATTCGTAGTTGTTATATTTTGTTGGAGACCTGGTCGAAACATAAAATAGCATGTCTAGAAGAATGTGTCGGCCGGGGTCCCTGGAGAGTTCGCACACTCTTCTACTTAACTTAACTCAGTCTGCTGTTAGCCGTGATACCTTACACTCCATTTTTTTTCTTGTATAAAATTCGTTAGTGGTAATTATTTTTAAATGTCCGACAAAAATATTTCAATCCATGACTAAACAGACGCCGGTCGTCGCCACCGGCATTATTTGTTCCGGATTTCACTGTGAGTCAAATATTGAGCGCCACCACCACCTGTTGCATCCCTTTTTCCATTCATACAACAAATTCATTCATAAAATATGATTTTAATTGAACAATTTTTTTGTTGTTGCAGATTATTATACGACAGCTATAGGATTCACAATATTAGTAGCTGGAACATTGTTGAGTCCTTGTTTATGTGCTCCAACCAATTCACAAACGGATCCATGGTGGTACAATCCTTGCGACAATCCATCCGGACGTTTAAGACACAGTCGGAGTACCGACCATTATCACATAGTCAACAGGAGTTTGAAACAGTTTGTTAAACATCTTAATGTGAATGTTAAAGATATCAACAGACTGTACAAAGTAACAAAGCCGGGAAAAGAACATCCGAATCGATCTTGGCTCAAAGTCAAAAAAATGTTGAAGAAAATCAGAGCTAATCCAGCCAATGTAAGTGTACAACTTGTCCCGTAATAAAAGCACTATATTAATAGGATTTTTGTGTTTACCAATAGCGACTCTACGAATTTCATGAAGCTCTACAATTCTTCGCCGGTGCTCACCAAGTACTTAGTGATATCCGTATTGAAACCTTCGCGACTGATTTCAACAATCATAAACGTAAACAAATCTATCAAAACAATACGTGGCGATTGAAATCATTATTGTGCCATGTGGAATTAACATTATTAGATAATGATAAAGAAATCCCACCGGCAATACCATTGGAAAAGATGCACATCCCAGCACCGATGTATTTAGATCAAACTGGTGCACAAATATGGGACGTTACCTTCTTCAAGAAAATGAAATCGTTTTTTGTGGGTGTTAATCGAATTTTTAGACATAAAGATAAGAAGATGAAGAAAAAAACAGTTAATAGTAGTGGTGCTGTGGTGGAAAAATCGAATAAAAGGACGATGCATTAAGTTCGCATAAAAAATCAAAAAAAAATTTTTTATAAAAAAAACAAACCAATTGTAAATTATTCCGAATGGGCTGTGATAATGTATTCGTTTTAGCTTAAGTAGTATTTATTATAGTATTAAAAAAAAAGAATATTGACTGTACACAAACCATGATTTTTTTAGACAAAAAAAAAATTAGGAAAAACGGTATTTGAATCCTTGTGATTTCTAGCTTATTAGTTTTATGTAATAATTTATTTCGTATTTATTTAATTTATTTTTATTTATTTGAATGGCGCTTGCCTTGATTCCTTTTTAGAATGCAAGTATTACATTTTATCTCAATTTTTTGTAGTATTATTTACAATTTTTTTTAATGCATTAAATTATATTGAAATTGAAAATATATCTGATTGTTTATTATTTCTTGATTACACCTCTTATCAACTATCTACTGACTAATAACAATCAATTTGTGATAATAAAATTTTTGACAATATTATGACAATATTCGCAATATTATACAAATTGACCTGTGCGCTCCTTCAAGAGGAACAAATAAAAGTCGGTGTTTTTTTCGTGATTTATAATAATATTTAAATCAACCAGCATTTGTGTAGATATTTTTGTTTATTTATCACTGAATCTTTTAACACATTTCTTTACCTTTATATAGTAATGTAGGATAAAAGGGAAAGCAGCAACAACTCATTAATATAGATTCTTTTCATTTTGACAATTTCATGTAAGAAGGATTCGTCATCTCTATATCCGGCTATTTAGATTCGATTTTCATTAATCGGATTTCTTCACGAAAAGTGCAGGCACAGACATTGAAATTTACCGAAAAGAAAATGATTAAAAATATATATGAAACTCAGCCACTGTAGGTGTATAGTGTGAAAGAACTTCCATAAAAACTACTAGTTTGTGAAGGTATGAATATGAATAAGAGAGCATCATTAAAAAGGACAACTAGAGAACGGCGTGGTCGTAAAAATTTGATAATTAATTTTCGTCATCGTTCATTATTATTTCTTCTCTAATTTGTTTGGATTGAAATAGGCAAAAAACTAGATTCAAATAACGGTAGTAAAGATACACGACGGCGTAAATAAGTGCACCTGGACCAGTTGCATTTCTTACAAGTGCACATTTGCTGATACATCTCAAATTATTATTTGTAAATTATGAAAAAAAATGAGTATAAAATTCAGCCAATCTCATCTAATATGAGAATATAAATATACATACAATTTTGTGCTAATTCATTGCAATTTCTATATGTAATTACGTACCTACATATTGTGGAAAAACCTAAAAATTTATGCCCTTGTTGGTACATTGTTTTATTGACGTCAAATAAAAATCTTCACTTAATATCGATGTGTTCCTGTATGTTTCTAGTATAATAATGGAAAAAAATAGTTTACGTATTTCCATTTAATAAATATCCGGGTATATGTATACAACGTTCCGGCTGCCTGATCTCAATTCCTATTGTTCTAAATTGCCAATTTTTCGATAAAAATCGGAAAAGTGGAAATCGGGATTTTTTACACAATTTTATGACCTAATTATTGAATACTTTGGGGAATTACAATCTATTTAAAAAAAATTTCAATCAACAATGTGTCATACCTGTTACGACTATTCATTCCTGTGTATAAGTAAATAGTAATACTGGAATGTGTGAAAATGTGCATCATGAATGAGTGTGTAAAATTGTAATGAATGTAAATAAAAAAAAATCTCAATAAAGATAAGATTCTTATCAAAAATGTAAATATGAATCTGTATCAAAATATAAATTGACACATTAATCATTTTTTCAATTTCGAGTAGGTGTAATAAAAATCTTTGAATCATTTTACTGAATTAGTCAACATTATATGAATAAATTTGTTAATATTTATTCTATCCGAAAATATGAAAATGAATTATTATCAATAAAATGGTTTTTCAATACACAGTAAATGAACAAACAAAATAAACATAAAGTAATAAGATTTCATTAGTTGTTTATTTTCCAATTGCTCCGCTTTGTAATTATCCGGTAGAGTAATCTTTGTTTTTAATTATCATTTTTAAAATCCAAATAATAAAGGCGCTCATTCCAATTGTGCCATCTCCCGTCTGGTAGCTGGATTTAACATTTGTTCAATGGTAAAGTAAAGAAAATATATCATTATAAATAAGTAATTCTACACTAGATGGCAGTGTAGTCTAAGTCAGCGAGATTAGGAATCTACTCTCAGTTCACGTTGTTGTCACCAGATGGCAATGCAACTGAGGGTTTAACTGGACGTATTACACAATAAAGAGGCCTTCAGACGATCAATATGTATTGTCAATATCTCGTCAATATTATGAATATTTGATCACCTCGTTAATCCTTTCATAGGTTCAATAATATTGACAATCCTGTAATACGACTATTGATCGGCTGGAGGCCCCTTATAATGGTAGCGAATACTAAATATTGACAATAAGTATTGAGGGCCGCTTTAGATTTTCAAATAAATTATTGAAGAAATCTTCCTATAAAAATTTGTTGCCCTTCGTATTGACGAATCTTTTCAGTCTTTTCAGTCGAATATCATTTTCTTGATTAGTTTGATTTTTATTGACAGTAGAAAATGAGTTTACTTACAATGACCTGACCTGTAAGAATTTCCATTACACAGACATAGTGAAAGTATTATATTGATCATCCTGGGTCAGAGGTGAATCGCAATCAATAATTTCCAATTTCTTGTTCCTTATTTCTTTTTTCGTAATATACTGCTATGTCAGCTGCATTGTTAAGTAATCTAGCGAAACGTAGGTATGCATAATTAATGACGGAAATATATTTTATATAAAAATGTTAATTAGTATGTGATACATTATGGGCACTATTTTGAGATCAGTGGTTGTCAAAATATGACCCCTGGGGGCTCGTCGTAAACTTCTATGGGGCTCGAGAGAGGCGTCACCAAAATGTTTGGCGAGCACTGTTTTATAGATAATAGCATAACGACGATTCTTTCTCAATTGCTGCTGAATGAACAACAAATTATCAATCAATTATATAATAATTGCAAATTAGTTACTAAATTGTGATTTTTCTTCATAAGATGGAATTTCAGGAAACACCTTTGGTTTACCAAATAAATAAATTTTGCATATTTGTAAAAAAAAACAACAAAAAAATTGAGGTCGACCATACGGAATTAGTTCTAATTATTGTGTAATTGTCGCACGATAATACCTTTTCAAAAAATTTACGCACAGAAAGAAATAATAATAATAATTCATAACTTTTTATAACAATTGTTACATTATCACATAATAAAAACAAACAATAGATCTAAGAACTTATCAGAACTTATACAGTTGAAACTTTCTTTTTATTAAAATTCTATTTTGGTTTTTTATAGGAGTAATTATTATTTTACAAATAGTTAATATTCTATCATGAATTGCTTAGTTTTTATTTGATGGAGGACATTAAAGTTTATTATTAAATAAGAAATCCTTTGTTCAAATAAAGGATTGCCGAGACAAACACTGAAGAAACGTTTTGCAGTTATGTCTACAGTTATAAATAAAAAAAAGGAAGTGCAATATAGAAAACAAATCCATACTTATAAGCCTCTCGACTTTTTTCATAAGATGCCAAACAACACAAATTCAGCATACATACAGTCAACCTCCGGTTCGGTACCACCTTCACCTATAACACCAGGTTTTTATCCGGGACAAATGGGAGCGCCGAATCGGAGGTTGACTGTAATTATTGAATGATGCATGATCACAATTCAAATCTTCAAGCAGCTTCTTTACCTTCGCAACATTTTCTACAAGAGATCATCATGATCTTAACAATTAGAATACAAAAATTACTGTACTTTCTATTGAACGTTTGATTTACAAGTTTCGTCATTACTTTAGAAAAACTACATTAATTTCGTTTTGATTAATTAAACTCAATTTTTTAAAAGAGTCTACATTAGCCATCTGTCATCTGGAAAAGTAAGATTTATTATTGATATAAATCTAATATCAATAATACTTTCATTATAAACTAATAACAAATTAAAGCATTTGATAGCGCTATTAAAGGATTAAGTAAATGTACCTAATAACAAATTTGTGTTTGTAAAACAATAGAGATTCAGGTGGGGAAATGGTAGTCTGCAAGTGACTTTATAAAGTCGATAGAAAGTTCTTGGCGGGCTGTTTTGTTAGCCAGAAGTTGTTGGTAGTGTGGCAGTGTTGGTGTTTTGTGTAGTAGTTGTGCGAACGTAGGAAGTGTACACGGAATCATGCATTATCCTTTGGTGATGGTAATTGTCACAATCATTAGCCTATCAATGGCTGTCGGATATCCTCAAACTGCTCCTTCAGAAGGTTTGTATTGTGTATTTTCTAAATTCTCCAGAAACAATCTTATTACTGTTTATAATCTAATATGACCTAGTATTCAACAGTAATTAGGTTCGGTCTGTTACCATTTCTTTTAATTCAAGGACAATGTCGCTTGCATGAAATTCGTTTCCTGGGTGGTGACTGTCACTGGCTTAGAAAAATATACATAAAAACCACCACTATAGCTAATTTTAATGAAGGTCAATTTAATAGTTTTCATGGTTGAACTTGTCATCTTCAATAATAATCTTACAAAATCAAGAATGTAATTTCCTCTCTTAACAAATATAATATGTTGAATTCAATTTTGAGGGTCGGAAATGATCAAAATTGATTTAATAATGAAAATAATCCTCGTATTCGATGCAATTCCGAGGTTCAGGTTTGTTAATTGTGCAATAATTGTCTATTGAAAAATATCTACAAAAATCTGAATTGTTGACATATTATTACCAAATTTTTATAATTTGGTGTTGAATTATTGCAAATAATCAGTTACGCTCGCGTGGTTGTTGTTAAAAGTGAGAGAGAATGCCATATCGCACCACATGAATTACTAAATATTCCTAGATACAAGTTTGTTCGATTGAAATCTAAACTGGAAATTGCTTAATTGTTTGTGAAGATGATACTGTGGATAAGTTGTGTTCTAAATTACTTTAAACTTTACACAAAATTTACATAAATTTTCAATTAGAGGTGAATGAAGACTATCTCTTATAGATTGGCTAGTGAAATATGCAAAGGATATTTTCTATTTCTATGCAGAATCTTATAGAAATACAGTTGAAAACACATCAACTGAGAAAAAAAAGTTACTGGGAAGCAGATTTAGAATATATGCCTTTTTAATTGGCGAAAGTGTAATTATTGCTTCAACGATACTTACAAAATAAAAAAATGGATTAGAAGACTATTATGGACAAATTAATTTTTTTAGTATTTTTTGCTATATTTTGAGAATATTTCTGTTAAGTTTTTTGAACTTTAGGTTTGAGAAACTGATATTTTGAAATTACAGATGTGCTGGAAAAAGTAGTTGGCACAAAAATTCACAAATCTGTAATATGAGTCGCTCAGAAGCCAATGCGGTTAAGTCCAGAAAAAAAAACGTGTGAAAATGAATGTTTTTTAATACATTACTTTAATACAACATAGTCAGAGGCTACAAAAAGAAGGACTTTCTGACCAAAACACCACGAAGCAACCAGTAAATAACTGAAAAGAATATTATTTAGTCCATGAAAATTTACAAAAATTAGAAAATGTCAAAAAATGGACTTAACCGCATTGGCTTCTGGGCGACTCATATATACATAGAACAGGTGGCGACATTTAGAATTTGAAGAAGATAAAAACTGCATTTTTTCGTTCCGCTACTTTATCTGCATTGAAATAGAAGCAGATGCATACGAACGCTTGAAGTCAAGGGTGCCAAACTCGATTAACGTAGAAGTCGACTATAACGACATCTCATCTAATTGTTACTTGATAACTAATCCTGTCCGAACAGTGTCCACAATGCTGGATTAAGGACTCGTGGGCCCTGGCGCAAAATTTCTTCATCGACCCCTAAAATGAAGTCGTTACTGTGATGGCGACATACCTGGATGTAGGGCAATAATATGACAATAATTTGACTGAATTTCAATAGGAAATTAAATAATTTAAAAAACTGTAGGACAATGGCAGTATCATTGAAGGTAAATTTTATAATTGTTTGAAACTGTTATTACTCAACAAATGAATAATTGACGAGGTCGTATAAAAAAAACGACTGTAGATAAAAGAATAGACAGAAATCATCTGCTACATAGGTAGATGGTGAAGTGATGGTGTGACACAATATAGATGCACATAAATCACAAGGAGATGCATACTGTGAAGGCTACTGTTTCAATTCGAATGCAACATAAAACTGCAAGTGTAAATACATCTAGAGATTAAATTTTTTTTTGTCCTTCCTATCATTAAATCATAAATTTCTATAGAATTAGTTACACGATAATTTAGGTTCTCATTGTCAGTAATTAAGATAATTTTTTTAAACAAAGAAAATTATGATGTTTTTTTTGTTGTTATTAATATCAAGGACTGTCGTTAACTTTCTGTTTCTGTTCAATGAAACATTGATAAGATCCTCGAATTATTATGGAAATTTGTGTTTAAATTTCGATTACGGTTTGATGCATATTGTGAAGCAATCATTTGCAATTAGTAATGTAGAAAACGTAAAAATACAAGGTTTAATTTCGCGTATATTTCACTACTTAATTGAGGATCTTCTTGAGAAATTGGTAGTTATTTTTCAAAAATAAGCCATCAAAAAAACAAAAAGGAACAGAATCATTCAATCAACCGTTTCTATTTAAAATTCAACCAATAAAATCAATTAGAGTTTAGCAATTAAATTAAAACAATTCCGCACTAATAATTACAGTATTATTGCTTCTTTACCTTTCAAAATTTATTATTATTATTGCCTTTCTAACATCTCTCTTTCTTGTTTATATAATAATAATAATAATGAAGATTCGACTAATAAATTAGTGTCATGGATGATAAGATTATAAAGAATATCTGTCATTCATCTCGCAAATTATTAACAAAGTAAAGGTTGAACAAGATCCAGTGAAAATAGTTTACATAATTTCACTTCGGCACAACCTAAAAATTAGCCGGAAGTAAACATGTTTAAGTTATTTATAATTCATTTTTTTAGTGCCAAGATTTCTTATTCTTATTAATCAAAACGATCTATGTTGTTATCATTATTATTATTATTATTATAAATAAAAACAAATTCTTTCGAAATATAGCTGTGGTGAAAGATTGATCTTCCTGCTTAGATTGTTTAGATTTCCTGTTTGAAAATATACTTAAAAATGACTGCATATTCATACAAGAAATGGAAGAAAGTTGATGCGAACGGTGATGAGAAAATTCATGGTCGATATGTTTGTTTATTTTATATTTTCGACATTAATTGCATCATAATTGATATAATGACTCGAAAATCCATTTATCAAAAATGAATATTTTAATATAGAAAAGTTGACATTATATTTTAATGGATATCCTTTTGAAATTTTTATCAGATTATATAATAAACAATGAGGAAAATCTAACAAATAAAAGATTATAATCATCAATTTTTGATTTGAGTTTAATTTATTTCCAAACATAATCTAAGGGAAACTATGTTAACAACTTTGCAGTTTGTAGATTTTCCTTGTTTCTACCCATTTTCGATGAAGATTTGGACAAGTTCTAACAAAAAATATAAAGATCACGTCTTAAAATGAAAGTTGCATTGTGTAATACTTAACATTGACTGCGTTTATACATACATTATGTAGATGTTTTTATAGAAAACATCCTTGTTTTTACGAAAGCCTTTTTCCTGAACTACTGAAGCCGGCAACCTTCCTATTCTAGCATTCAAGTCACTTAAAATCTAGACTGTAGATAATTTCTTTATAGAATAATTCAATCAACAATTTTTTTTCTTCTTGTTACAGTCGACTGCTTCGTATTTTGTTAACAAATAAAGATATTTTTCCACAAGGCTACGAAATTATCTCTGTGTCCCTCTGTGTCTCTCCTCTAATGTTTTCTTTATGAATCCAAAATTTTTGATTGAATCAAATGATACGCATCAATGATAAACTTACATAACAAAACACAATTGCTACTTATATTAACCAATTATTGTTATATTTACTATTTACAATTAAATCTGCTAAATATCTGCTACGATTAAAGCAGGTGGAACTGTTAAAATTCTATTAGATTTATTTACAACATGCGGTCACTTAACAAAAAAAAAAAACTAGTCGTCAATTAAACGATTTTCGAATTTTAATTGATACTTTCTTTCCCCACAAA
Source organism: Iselma pallidipennis (assembly GCA_037464855.1). NCBI lineage: Eukaryota > Metazoa > Arthropoda > Insecta > Coleoptera > Meloidae > Iselma > Iselma pallidipennis. Next base: position 74,972 of record JAZBHA010000068.1, on the reverse strand, counting down.
ACACCCAACGTTCCAAAAAACAATTATGCACAATCCGTTCATGTTATGTTTGTTAATCTATAGAGAGAGAGAGTCACAATGACCCCGAAGAAAGTAAAAGTCGACTCTTGATACTGATTGATGCATGTTTGCCAGTAATCTTAAGTCGTTATACAGTAATTAAGATCTGACTTGATCAAACATCCTAAAACTAGCAACTATTATACCTATACGTAAATTGGTTTTAAACCTAAAATTGTAACATAAACAAACAATTTCTTTGTATTATAATTTACGTAACTGGAACCATATGTGAATTAGTTTCTGGTAATAACCGCAATTTTTTTTGTTTTTTGGTGAAACTGAACAATATGCGTAATTCTATTCGAAAATTTTATATTAAGTGTCTCAAAATGGTTTTCACAAGAAAAGTAAAAGTTGTTATACTATTATTTGTCAATGTTTATCATCCAATGATGCATGAAGAGTTGAACAATTGCAGGTGACATCATGTCTGTTGAAGAGAATAAAATTAAACCAACACCACCAACTAGCGTGTTTTATATTGGAATTTAAGACAATACGTTTTACACAATAACACAAATACACTTGAATAAATGCAGCATTTTTTGTAAATATTTCTATAGTGTGATCTACAAAATTTACGGCCGAAGTGCTGCTTACAGTATACAGATTTTACGCCACCTTAGTGTGTCTATTCATGTAAAGATATCTGCGAGATCAGGATCTGCGGATCCATCGGGCGATCAGATCTGCTGTTTGACACACACGCAGCGACCATGGTCTGCCGACCAGCTCGTCAATTTCTATCTTTCACAGATCTAGATCTGCAATTGGATCTGTGATTCACCACACAAACAAGCAGATCGTGTCGAGATATCGGCGCTCTAGCCGAGATTTGCAAACTGCTTGAAAGATCATATCGGCAGATACATCCAGCAGATCTTCGTCGCCATACACGTAAAGATTTTATGACTTTGAATAGACACACTTAGGTCATTCAAAGTTAACGTTTATGAATTTTATAGATCACCCTGTATATTCCAAACTTATGCTAGAAAGTCGTTTACAATTATTAATAATAATTGTTAAGCTTCAATTAACATTATTCCGCTACTGTGCACACAAGATTATTCTCCATTTTTATAAATAATTATAAAAATGTTTCATTTATTCCGAAAAAGTCATTGATAATAATTGTTCTTTTCGTTTTTTTTTTTTAAAGAAAAAGTTAATTGTATGAAACGGAACTAAATATTCATAATATTATATAATAACACTATGCAAATAAAAATTTTAGAGAGTATTATTATGAAAATGTCAACAGAGCCGGAACAAATACACAAAAAATGCCTCGACGAAAAAAAAGCTTTCTTTTACAAAAATTTCAAAACTACGGAACCTATTTGTAATTGTTTACAAAAAAAAACACGATGGAATATTCATAACAATTACTAAATCAAATCTATCTCGACAGTGAAATAATTTCCAACTGTTTTTCTAATTGCAAGTCTAGAAATACAATGCAATTATTATTTATGAATTATATAAGAAATCATAACGTATTTTAGTGAAATTTTCATGAATAATTCAGCAGATCTACCTATATTGTATTCGTAATTGAAATTCTTCAAGTGTATTATTCGTCTCAGTTTTCACTGAGCATATCTAGGTGTTTGTTAATTTATAGAAAACATTAATTTTCCATTGTAGATTCTTGAGAGCCTACGAAATCTATAATTATCTATCTATATATGGGTCGGTTTATCTTCAGCCCTTCATAAATCATTTGATAAAATATTAACAATACATATACAGACTTTCTAATTTTCAAACTTATGTAAAAACTTGCCAAATTCGTCTCAAAATTGATTTAATTGCAATTTATATTATTACACTATGTGTTGTGAAATATTTTAATTATCTTTGACAAGTCATATAAAGATGATCAGGAAATCATGACACGTTAAATTATTGTTATTAGTCCATATAATGAGTGAGTGAGAAAGCGAAAGTGACACTATATTTATATATGGGAAGAAAATTGCATGAGATTGATGCGACCAATACAAGATGCGTCCATATTTAACTTTCATTATCCTTATACGAATCCAGAAGGAAATATTATTACAAAACCAAAAAAAAACAACGACTTAATCGTCTCGATTATTTAACTGTCTGTGGTGTTTTTATATTTTCAGGTCTTCCAATAAAATTTGAGAACAATGAACCGAATAATGGTGTCGAATCTCGTTTTCAAGAGAATTTCTATCCATCATTTCCACCATTTCAGAATCCACCATTAGGTCATTCTCGTCCATATTATCATCAACAAGAACGTGCTTATAGTCATCGACCTCAATCTGCATATCAACAACAATTAACTTATGATTCACCGCGATTTTCTGGCTATAAAGATGATCGATATCGTTCTATAGCTGATGCAGAATCAAGTGGTATTTTAGGATCGGGAAATTTTGGAGTAATACGTGGTGGAACATTTTATGATAACAGTGATAATGGTGATAGAAGTAATCATTATGAGAGAGATTTTAGTTCGTATTTTGGAAATGGACATGGTGGACCTTTCTATTTTGGTGGTGGTGGTGGTAATAGTGGCGGTGGTGGAAGTGTTCCAAATCCTAGACCTTATCAACATGAACAATTCGAAAATTTCCGAGATTTCGCCGATATTAATACACCATCGAATTCGGCTTATTCACAATATGTAGTGGTTTATGCTAATAAAAATGCCAGTAGAGAGGGTGCTGAAAAGAAGATACCAATAAAACATCCGAAAAATATCATTGAAAGTCTTGCATTGTTAGATTTAGAAACTACAACTCAATATCAAGAAAATTATGATGATGATGATCATGATTATGATGAAGATATGCCACAAAAGAAATTATCAAAATCAAAATCAAAATTAGCCAAATTGTTGCCTGAGAAAAAATATAAGAAAAACTTGAAGAAAATCCAAAAAGATACAAGTGAACCATTATTAGCATTAAGTTAGGACAATGGACCATTTTAAGAAATTTTATAATTATCATTTGTAAATTTTGTCTGCTTGATAGAAGATCGAATATTGGAAGTACCTGATAGAAGTATGGTTGGTTATTTTGAATATCTAGACTCTAGACCAGTGCTTGGAAGGAATATTTGCCAGATCTAGTGCCACGTTTTGGTGTATCTGCAGATCAGTTTACAATTAGTATGTTTAGTTTTTCAAACATTTTTTTTTTTCGACTAATAGTTTACCTATAAATTGTACTGACAGTATTATTAGTTCTTAGTTTTATTGTTAGAGTTTTAAAATAAATTAGATAAAAATTAATATAAGATATGTACATAAACGACTGATTCTTAGTTTAGGGTAGTTCAATAGTCAGTTATTAAAACAGTCCGTTCATTATTGTAAGATTTTATCCTTTGAGATTGTAAATTTTAGCTTCACAAAGAATGGGTATGTTCAGCGAAGCCAAGCGCTTCAAACCGTTGCACATTTGGACAACAAACCGCTGCGTTGCTTACTTGCAATTGTGCATAAAATCGGCGAGATTTTTCTCTCCTAACGTTTCACTTTCGCTCGCGACAAATACAGAGGAAGATACAACCTCTCGCTCTAAATATAGAGAGGAAACTATGTTGTGTCTCCTTTTTAACACAAGAAGAGGAAAGTTAGAAAAGGAAAGTCTCTTCGTCCATTTGCACTCTAGCACTCGCGTTGAACGAATGGGTTTCTGAACAGTTAGCAACCGTTGTAAGCGCTTAGCCTCGCTGGACCTACCCATAGGAAACAACATAACATAATAAATCAAGTAAAGTTTTAGGATTCAACATCCTAAAAGTTCACAATTAAATGATCGGTACCTTACGAGAATCAATGGACTGTACATTAACATGTAAAGATTTTGGAAAAATGCTTGTGTTACATAGTGCTTGTTTTTGAGAGGCAAAAATCAATCTTTTCACGTTAAAAATGTTTTCTGTAAATGTTGACTTAGGAAACTTTGTTCTTCTTAGCAAGTTAGTTCAGCTATTGCTCACTAGATGATAGTGAAAAGTGTTCATCGAATCTAATCCTGAAATAACAGTTTTAGTAAATTCAGTAAAGACTAGTTAATCTGCAAAATAATAATAATAATAATAATAGGCTAAAATAATATTGACACATATGTTTATAATTTTATCAAAGATGTATATCTAAGTATTGTAAATATATAAATATTATCTGTGAAATTATTAGTTAGAGGATCCCGCACTTTCTAGAATTTTAGGCACATAAATTTAAAGGTTTCTTCATTTTGTTGCGAACTATCGATTACTGTAATATCATTAAATTTTTTGAAAATTCTCTACTTGTAACATCTACGATAAGAAAATCGAATGAACCTGAAAAAAAAAGAATGAAAAATAAAGTCTAAAACATCTTAGGACACAATAGAACGCAATCAAAATATTTTGTATCACCAACAATTGTTGCTCGATCGTCTGTTTATCCAAGCAGGGAATATCGTCTTGATTTCGTGTGATTTTCTTTTTCACCAAGCAATTCTCTACATGAATTGACTCGTCTACAACGACTGAGTTTCCTTATTTCTTAAACAGTAACATTGCCTCTTTCCTTTTCTGTTATATCGTTGACTATCTTATTCTTGTTCTATCTTTGTCTTTTGTAGCAAGATGATTCTTGCTAGGCAATGGTTACGGAGATGATTTTTGCCGGGTCGTCTCCCGAGAGACAGCCCTGACTGGACCCCTTTCGGACTACTCATCCCCCTTCATTGCCGGTTCTATTACTATCTATACCTCCACCTATACCACCACCATGACTATGAAGTCTCTGTATATATACGATTTGTTCGACTGCACGATATTCGCGAGGTGCGTGACTCGGACTTCTCTGTCGTCCTGGTCTGCAAGTGGTGATCTACTGCACTCTGCCTCTCATAACTTCATCCGACCCGATCATGGCCCACTAGGGATTCTATGACAAATGTATCCTTCCGCCAACTTCAAATTAGTTCCAACCGTATAGAGCGAGTGATACGGATAGGCGGGAGGTTACCTACCATTCCGACGATGGCAGCGCGAAACCATATTGCACACACGTAATATAACAAATAACGTCAACTGTCTTCGAAACGAATATCTATTTGCTTTAGAACGAATATGGAGGCCGTAACTCATAATAGCGTCGAAACGCTATTGGATTCCCATGTTTAACGCCGACTCTTGGGGGTCTCTTTTTTCCAAACCACTATAATTCGATGCGATATGTACGAAAATATAAAGCCGTCTAAAGTGGTGCAAGTTGAATATTGCTACGATATTCTAGCGATGGAATAAACTGAAACAAGTATCTATTTTTATCACAACTAAATTGACTTGCTGACAATTACTGGATGAGGTATCTTTTAAAAGATGAAATAGGTCAGCAAATGTAAGGTATATTCTTTTATTAGAATATCTGTGCAGGATATTATCAAGAAAGATGCACGTTCTTGGAGCACCTTGGCAATGTGTTGGTCTCCCCCGTTGCCGATAAAACTTTTTGAAAGAAGCAAAACTGTCATCAGGACGACGTGTATAACAATGTGTTGCATTGTCGGTATGGGGCCCAGAACAACAAGCTGCCCGCCATTTGTATTATAATATTTATTATTTGTGTGTCCCGCATGAATGTCGTAATGTCCCACTCGTCTCATAACCGCTACATCTCCCTCTCTTTCTCTCGTGTTCGCGAAGAATTCACATTCTCATAGAAATGTTATTTTATTTAACTCTCAAAACAGGGTCCCTTGTCTCCTCTTTTTCAAAGTCGCCCGGAATGGTTCTTTCTCGCATCTTTTATGACAACAGAAGTGTTTAAAATTACCTCCTCGGAGACAGCCATATCATTTAATTTTCATAGTATTCCCGCTGCCGTTAACTTGGCATCGTGTGCCGAGGATTAAAATATAATGCATCATAACTACGTTACGGTTAAGGCCAATAGCTCAAATCTACACAGCATTTTTCATGGCACCAACTAGAGGGATGGAACAAAAATCGTGTTTGGCCGTTGAATAATTGAAAAGTGAGGTGTGTTTTTATTGGGCTCTCAATTCAGTCAGTGGACACGACCAGAAGATGGTTACGACAGGTAGCTACTACTATATATAGGTCGTTTCTTGCATCAACATCGTGCCGTATTTTCGCTCTCTCGAACTAATTCAATTACCACCGCCTGTGTGACGTAATGGTTACAATTAAACGGCACACTCTGATCCGTTTAGTGGCGATATAATTCTTAAGCCATGATAAAAGTTACGTCAAATATTAAAAGTTGTTCTTATGATTTAATAAAAACCGGAACCGTAGCCGAATTCAATTTAACTGTCTACACAATCTCCCGGGATAAGGAAAGTTTTCTTTTGTACGTTTGGCTAATATGAGAAAATTAGGTTTTGGCTAAAATGACATGAGAATAAAAGAAAAAAATTGAGAGAGCTGAGAAACGATTTTGTATTTTCTCCTCCGTTTTGCCAACGGTGTCATTGTTTATTTTATAACTTGAACAATAAGAATCTGACGGTGTTGGTTAATGTGCTTACAGCCTCAATTACAAATTCGTGCACCGGAAAATATCCCATCTATTATTCATGCTTTCATTTGCAAGTGAAAATTCCGGCTCTCCGGGGGTGACGTCGTTTTTAAGTTATATTATATACATATATATACTGTCAAGTACGTGGCTTATAAATTTATAAAAATGAGAAACAAAAGAAAGAACAATAATACTAAGATTTAATTTATTATCATAATTGTAACAATTGCAGTTATACAAAGTACCGGGTAGCTATCATAAAAATTTGTTGTACTATTGTAATGTAGACGTCGACGACAACAACACAAGTTCACAAGATAAAGCTTTATGAGGCATCGCACACAACCCCTGAAACGTTCATAAGAACAGAGGTGTAAAAGCTAACATTTTGTAGTCGCGCAAATGAGAAGCAGCAGCAATAAACCTATAAATCGCGTTTTATGGTTTTATAGTCTCTTCTACTGGGGACTAGATTGAGCAGTCAAGTTCAACCCTCTTTGCTCTCTTCTACAGTTAACTCAAGGTATTCTTGTCAAATCACAACTTTGCATGTTGCCAACAACTAGATAAAATTATATAGTATCTAGATTGTTTCATGATGCATTCTATTTCTATACTTATTCCAGTCAGTAAAAGTATTATGAACATGAGTATTATCCTTATTGGTATTTAAATCTTTTAAGGCAAAAAAGCTCATATTCCTAAGCAATTTTTTTTTAAATATAATGAAGAACTGTATTTTCACACAATCCCATTGTATTTTAGCATATTTTTTATTTAATAACTGTATAAAATCTATTTGAAAGTATAATTACAATACCGACGGATGTTGCTAGTCGGATAATATTTAAAATAAAACCTACAGGTTGAAATCTTGTAATTAAAATTGAATAAACTATATACAGAAAGAAAACTTAAGGAAGTTGAATTTCCGGAGTAGGGGGAATGTAAATAAAATAGATGACTATCGGCCTATAACAGGATACTATTATTTTACGTATAGTGTACCTCTGTGTATAAGTTGAACTTGCTTAAGGGTGTAAGTACAAGTTGTTAACCTATTTACCCGTGAAAGTACATTTTTGAGTACCTAATTGTAGAATTATTATTTTATTATAAAATCAGTTTTCAAATGAGCCGGCAGTCGTCATTAACCCAGTAGTCGTCACTGCCTTATACAGTCCAGTCCGCTTATAATGAACTTCTTGGAGGACAAGATTTTTAGTACATTATAACCGGTTGTTCATTTTATCAGAACTTACTATTTGTGGCTATTGAAAACAAAACGGCAGAGATAATATGTAAAATTTAACTCATTAACCATACACTTGACTGTTTTTTTTTTGATAAAATTAATGATCTTTCTCTATAATTGTTGATATTTATAGCGATTTTGTGCAATAGACTGCAATTTGCGTTAGTTAGAAAGTAGGAATTTTACGTTCTCATCTACAACTTAGAAATTAGTGCATCTGTCATTTCTTTCGCTCTCGTGCTCTGCAAGACCACACTTCATTCTAGAAGAAGCCTGTATAAATCATATATCTATACGATTTATAAAAATTGATTTAAAGATCATACTCCTGCTTATTAGTTAACAATAAACACTGTTTGTTTTCGTTTATATTGAACTGGAAGATCTAGATTTTAGGGATTCACTAATCTCGGGGATTACTTCAAGAAATTTTGGGGTGGAAAACAAGGGAGCATACAAGAAAAGTAATAATTGAGAAGTGTATTAAAATAAAGACAAATACAGATAAAACTATTAAAAACTCATTAAAAAACGTACACCTAGATAAAACACCTATTATCCAACTTTCAATCAACGATTTACTTCCTTAAATGGAAAATTTTCTAATTACAGGAGTTGATAAGTAAATTGACAAACCAAATATCCACATAGTTAGAAGTTTCGTCACAGAATGAAGTCCATTGTAGTTTGTTTTGTTGTTTTTATTATTATTACTTGCACAGATGCTCGTTCTAACCAGAAATGTAAGTACCAACCGAGATTTATGCATTCAAATAGTTTTCGTATTAAATTAGACTTGTTGTAAATTACAATTTTCTGTGTACATATATAGCTTGTGTTTTAAATTTACATGGAGAATGGGAGAAATATTCACCAGTTCTACTAGAAACTAAAAATAATTCATTTTTATTCAACGATAATAGTGGCAAGATTCATTTGCGTCCAGGTGAAAATATTACAGTAGTATGTCCTGATTCGAAAAATTATTTGATCAAGAGTAAGTACATTTTAGTAGGTAATTGTTTTCTTTATTTAAATAAATCTGTTATAGCAAATTCAAATTACACCTACGCAACATGTGTAGGAGATAATGAATTGAAATTGATAAATACAAAAGTGCGTTTTGAAGAATTACAATGTAAGAAACTTATAAGAGGAACTGTTCGTCGTGAAGATGAAACATGTGGTCATGGGCATGGTTCTGTGTACAAAATTGGTTACAAGTTGATAAAAAATCGATTTATAACATTAATAGATGTGTGTTATAATGATGCTATCGGTGATGTTTTATATACGCAACACTTGCTTTACGGCAAACATTTAAAAGGTAAATAATTTAGTATTGATTGTTAGAAAATTGTTGAAATAATAACAAATTTTTTAGGTGCAAGTAAAACTAACTACCGTCCAGGTTTCAGTCCTGAAGCTATCAATAATATTCCAGTATCAATTGCTTATAAACAATCTTATCAAAAATCAACATTTAATAAACTATTAGGTTCATCAACATTATCGAGTCATTATATAAATAATAAATCGTATTTAGCACGTGGTCACTTATCACCGGATGCTGATTTCCTCTTTGCGGCTTGGCAATATACAACTTACTATTTTATCAATACTAGTCCACAATGGCAAATAATAAATGGTGGAAATTGGAAAAAAATCGAATTAATGGTACGACGTACAGCTGAAGATTATCGGGATACATTTCAAATAATTACAGGCAATTCTGGAGTATTAGAATTGAAGAATATTAATCGACAGAATGTTGGGATTTATCTAGCATCGAATCAACGCTTATCAGTACCGAAATTTGTGTGGAAAATTGTTTATTTCAAGAAATCACATAAAGCTATAGTTCTTGTGATTCTCAATAATCCTTTTATAGATGAAATTAGTAGAGATGATCTATTATGTGCGGATATCTGTGAAAAATCTGGATGGAATGATGAAACTTGGAATGATTTTGAACGAGGCTTTGTTCATTGTTGTGATTATAGAGATTTTATAAAAGTGGTAAAAACTGCACCTATACTGTCGGTTAATGGTATCTTAGAAGGTATCAATTGAATAGCAGGAATTTGTTGATTAAAATGAGATAAACCCGTTTTTGTTTAAATTATTCGAGTCTTCCTTTCCAATTACACAAATCTAACACAATACAACAACAACATCTTTTATTATTGTCATTGACATGGTGTATCACGTCACGGCCAAGATGAGTGACACAGGGAATTTCAAATGTTTCATATTTCTCGTCTGGCTGAGAATTGGTTGTGTGTCACGAATACATAATTGGCATTTGAAATTGCAAAACCACTCGTTCGCCTCTGTGAAAATCGTAATCTAAGAATTTGGTGTTTGCATGTATTTGTGTGTATGTCTAGGTTTTTGGTCGGTCTGACAAGTGTCAAGACTTTCTTCTCGTGATATATGAGAAAAATAAGGAATATAGACGACGAACATGCTGCCTATGCTTTTGCTTAGCTTTAACATAGCTAGATCTCAAGGGATTGCCAGGTTAACAGGATACATGATTAATGAAAGACTGTATTACAAATCCTTGTTACTTATGCATGCATGTTCTGTCTGAATCAATTTTCCAACGATCGATATATTTTTTTCCCGACTTACATGAAATAAGAAAAATTAATTCAAAAATTGAACTAACAATAACAAAAAATACTATAAATTTTAACACATATACAGGGTGTGTATGCCCGTAATATTGAAACAGCCCTTTGGGACATCATTAGATACGCATAAATGTGCGTGACGGTTTTATTAATTGTTAATGTTTACACATTTTCATGTCTTTATACAGGTATTTATATTGTAACGGCAATACATTTACTATAACAGTAACAACAAGAAGTCTAACATGTTGTAAATGTATCGACAAACCTTGTTTACATTAGTTTTTACGACTGTTCGGTGTAATTAATTAATAATGTTGCATTTACATTGTTGTCTTATTGAATTTTTCAAAAAAAGTTAACATTGTTGATAACATATGTTTGTTATTTATATTAAACAGTATAAAATGGAGTAAAGATAGTTGGAAGAGAACGAAACGAACAAACTGGAAATGAGATGGATTAAGTTTGCATAGAAGTACTAGTCTCTAGTCAGCAGAGCAACCGTTACATTTGAATTTGTGATAATGTCGTGAGTAATGCAAAAGGACAGACATGTGCTTGTCAGTAGCTGTTTCATTGTCTTCCCAGTTTGTCAGTGATGAGAGAATCTTTAAGTATACAAACATAGCACGAAAATTATCCACTAACCCATTCTCTTCTGCTCCATCTTATTTCTAATGACAATTTTAACCCCTTTATACGACAATCATAAACCCGGTTACCGTTGTCAATTACATAGTTTACGAGCTTTTATTGTTCCACATTTGCAATAGAAAATACGATATAATACCATTGTAATCAAGATACAGATTATTGTTGGACTGACAATGAGTTTAATGGAATAAATGTTTTTTTAAAATATTGAATCGATTGTTCATTATTTGAAATGTGTTTGGAATTGGAAGCTCTATACAATATTAATATGTTTGTTGAACACCTAAACCGATTGACAGTGGCTCCAATTAATTATTTCTCTGTACATTTGTCTTCCATCAAATCTCCCCAACAAAATTTTAAAAAAATCTGTTTTTTTTCCTGATATTGTTAGTTTTTACAATAAATGAGCTTGAATTGTCATCGTTCACACAAGGGAATCACGGAGGCGGACATTGCCGTCAAAACTGGACTTGTTCCTCATAATTAACGTTCTGTCCCTTGACGACGAAGACATCGCGAAAACGCCGTACTCGACTGGATATCTCCAACACTAACTCAAATACATGGCTTTATTAAACTCGCATTTTAATTCATTTTCGAGGGCGAATATAAAACTTTTTCGTAAACGCCTAACACTCTCAAAAATATAACACAGTATTATAGGTACCGTACCTACTGAAGGGTCAAATATGTATTGTGTTATGAATGGCCTCTCCAGGAGATGTAAATAAATCAACTCCTCCCGGAACCAGCGTCCTAACTAACCAGCCAACCACCCTTCAGTTATGGTTCGCGTTTTATTACTACTACTCGTTTCGCGCGACAAGATATGCAGATACTAATAAATATACATATAAATTAGGGACAGGACATGTACCTCTATATGAATGTTAAAATAAGTTTCAAATTGTCAACGACGCAAGTTAGTTCCCTTGAGGCGGACGGTATAGGGGCCGGGACTAATTCTGACGGTGGCAGTGGTAGTGCAGCAGCAGGCAATCTAACCAGCAACGGACGGAACCTAAATTCATTAGCAAAACCCAGAAAAATTGTCTACCACCACCACCACTACCACCCCTAGTTGGATATGAAGTCGTTGGTGGGCTTTAGGGAGATCACAAAACAGGAACTTGTATGAGAGAACATTGCAAACTTTTTTGTGTTTTTAATTTAATTCTTTATTATCTATGCACCTTGTTCAAGGGTCCCGTATTCTTTAATTAGGAAACCCAGGAGCACAATGGCATCATCTCCCCACATTCGCTCAGTTTACAGACTTTGAAATATTTATATTTTAATTATGCATCGACACGGATACAATTTTCACGTCATCGACTATAATATTTTCTGCCAACTGAATTAATTTAAATTTACCATAAGTCTCCTCTGCCTAGGTATTGCATTACATCTCTACATTTGCATGCATTTATTTTCAATTTCTGATATAAACTAAATCCACAATATGTTCTTCTTGATACCACAAGATTGTCTTTCAGCGTTTCTATTTGAACAAAAAGGTGTTTAAAGTATTGCTTTCAAGAAAATATTAAACCATCTCGTCTGAAACTGTGGCTCTTAATTAATCTGTAACATTGCCTTTATTAATTTATCTTTAAACATTTACTATGCAAATTCTACTTTATATAACATAGGGCGCGTTCGTAACGCTAATATTGGCTGTGCTAATGTGCTTAAACAAATTTAGCAATTAAGAGCTTAATTAGCTTACACCTTCAAGTCGACGAAGGATGATGATATCCCATTGTCTTTTCTTAAACTTGTTCCAAGATGTTTCAGTCTACTACTACCTACTATATCGCATTGCATGGAATATTTAGCTTGTTCTCTTCCCTAAAACTTTCAGAAGACTGTTTTCGGATGCGGATGAGTGACACGGTTCGCTTAACATTTGGGAATTTTGGGTTCGTTAAACGAAATTATATTAAACGACTAAGACTGAAAGTAATTTTGAGTTATATTGCAATAGAAAAAGATAAATGAAGGAAAACAAGAGAGGGATAGATTTTTTTTAACTACAATTAAATTACATTAGTTTTCACCAGTTTGAATTCGACGATCTGAATCTCATTAGAATACAATTATATTACATATTGCTTCGTTTAACCAATTGGTCTGATTCAGGGAAATTTTTCTCCCAATTTACCCAACCATACCTACTATGTTGTATACAGTTTATTGTTAATTAAACTGGGAATGGGACAGGGTGGGAACATAACAATTAAACCGTTTTTTTGGGGTTGTTTGTGGTGGCAAAATTTTTTCGCTGATGATGAATGACGGGTCGGTAATATTTCCGAGTTGGTTCTTTTGATTGGTTTCAAGTGGTCATGTCTTGTTAAAAATTTGTAATGGAGTGAGTGAGGGTGTATATGTGTCTGTGTTTGTGTGTGTATATATTCGATGAAATAATTCTTTGGTCCAGTAGTTGTATTATACTTGGCCAATGGCTGAATAATGTTTGCACAGTATTTATTTATAAAGTCTTCTGCTTGGTTTGATTTTAATCTTTCCATCGACGTATAAATAAGCCCTAAACAAACACTTGTTCTCCCGGTAATCATCCAGTCTGAAAACGACTATAATTATTTGTCAAAGATCAGTTGAGTTAACCCCAACTGTATGTATGTATGTGTGTGTGTGTGTGATTAATTCTCTTATTTGTCGCTATATAGAGTACAATACAGTCCCCATTTCACAACAGTTTTCCTTCGTTAGTTTTGATGTATTTCAAGTTAAATAATTATTTAGTACGTATGTGCAAGAAACTGATGGCATTTCCCTAGATCAATTGAACTGGCAAATAACATTTTATTTAATTTGAAACAGTAACTATAGTATTAAGTCTCATGAGATTGCTTTGAAAACAGGCGACATTTTGATTGTTTGGAAACTTAGATTTCTTTTTTGCAGCGGTTCTCAACCTGTGGTCCGTGGATCTCTGACAGGCCACACTTTTTTAAAATTTCATGGGTCCGTTACAACAAATGATATTCAAATGAGCCCCATGGTAAAGGAAATCTTAAGAACCACTTATATAAAGTTCTGATGATTTGAGTTATCTACAGTGATGGACTGGACAGGGGGGGTATATGGACATTTCCTCCGGGGGCTAAAGAGCGTTTCAGGGGCCACGATAATATTTTAAGGTAAAATAGAAATTAGAAAAACTTACCTTTTCGATGACACCCTTTTGCTGAACCTCTCCGATAAGCTTATGCAGTCCCGCAACGCTGATCATCGATGGTGGATGATAGTGGTCCATTTAGAAAACACTTCACTCCCGCACTTGCACTGATTCACTCACACAACACACACTGTGTCCAAGACACTGATTATTTTATTTAAATTAATAGATAAATTTTGATGTTGACTCGTCGAAGTCTTAAAATCAACTGATTAGAAAACTTGTAACAACAAAGGACATTATGCAACTTTATTTCGTATGTATCGTTGTTATCAAATAGCCAAAAACTTGTCTGTATACGTGTTTTGTAATATTGTGTTGTAAAGTTTTAATTCGATGTAACAGCTATGTAAACAGTGCCGCACTGGACAGGGGCCAATGAGTTTTTGGGGGTCAAATAGCGTTTGAGGGCCCACCGATAATCTTTTAAGGTAATTTCTTTTTTTGATCATCTGTTTCTTTTTTTCTTATTAATTCTCCTGGGGTTAAAGTAAGCCAATCCGGCGCTGGTTATCTATTGATATAAGAATTTGCATATTCTCGTAATATATTGTTTACAAAAGATTCCAACAAAATATAGTGTAATGAAATTATTTGAATCGATTAATAAACATTTAAATGTTGTAAATGCGTTCAGCTTTTTATTAGATTATGTTGTATGTAGGTACACTGGTGTGTATGCAATGAATCAACGATATTTGCGACATTTTTATGACGAACCGCATAACAGGACTGTACGTTAAAGGGGTCAAATGTGTAGTTTATGATCGGTCACTGAGGACCCACCCATCACCCTCAATTAATTGCAACGATAATCTTATTTAACGAGACCCAATTGCATCAGAACGATTGAACAATGATTAATGAGTACATATGACAATAGAGACAATTATACCTACTATGTGTCCAAAAACATATCAAAGTATACAGTTTTCACTACTATAATAGGTAGTATCTGAAAATTTCGTCTGACTAAAATTTAAACATCTAAAATTTTCAATACGTACCGGTAGTGAACCATAAATAATATGAAATAGATTTAGAGTGTCGTGCATTTATTACGAATATCGATTGGGCGGGTGCGCCCTTTTAGTTCATGTTTCATGTACCCCTCTAGGCTGCATATGATATGTAACTTGCTAATGTATGTTGTAACACCATATGCCTGTATGTTCGAAGACCTGTCGAACTAGCCCCCTTTTCTGACGGCTTCATCTCTACCCTAGATCTAACCCCCTGCTCCTTCAACTAATTTGCTACATATTTTCCACTCTCTCTCTCTACTAGTTATTATTCGAATTAATTCAAGCATATCCACTCAACTGTGAATAGTATTAATCTTATAAATACAATAGGATTCCAATTATTTGAAAACAGTTTTGTCGAAATTTTCAAAATCAAAGAGTCTATTTCGAATTTAGTTAACTTCCTTAAATGAATTTAATCGTACTTATGTCAGTCATGTTGAAAATTAACATTCATTATCAATTCATCATTCGTTAGTGATGGTGGCGTTCCCCAACTGCGATATGATAGCTGACGGTCTGAATCATTGGATGAAGTTTGGTCCCGTAGGAGCCGTTACCGGTTCAGAACCCCGTCTCTTTCACACTAAACTTAAATTGGATACTGGTCACTTTCTATAATTCAACTCCTATATCTCATAACTTAACAGTTCGCTACCCCATTTCTGTCATATTTGCCGGAATTTTTATGGAGGATTTCGTCGGTCGGAATTAATTCAAGAGATAGCCATCTCTACTTCACGTTAGGGTACGGATCAAGTGGAGAAAATTGCCTTCGGCCTTACCTAAGATAAATTATCAATAAATGTGCTTTCATCCACGGCCCATTAAATCCAGCTTATAGTAGAAAAATGAAAACTATAGTCGGTATGTCTAGTCAAGAGAAATAGTCAAGAGAAATAGTCAAGAGTTTAATAGATATTTTTTTATTTTGTTCGTAACTTAAAATTGAAGAATTATATGCATAAATTACCACACCAGTAGATGGCTTGTCCATAGTGTGTCGTATATAAAACATGTCACCGGACACTTCACACCGGACCCCTCCCATTACCTGTCTTAATTAAAAAGATTTATGAGGTCGCGATGTCACACCCCATTCGATGATACAGGGATAAGGTCCAGTACGATAATATATGCAACTGGTATTACGATGTGTTTTTATCTAAAAAGTAATATTTCCAGTTGAGTGACGGTAGCCGGCACAACAAATCAGCCGCCGCACCCTCCTTGATGATGGGCACTATCAAACACCTTTGCTAATTACTCGTCACAGTGGTGGTGGTGGTGGTGGTGGTGGCGGCTATGTTAGTTGAGGTGCGGCAAACAGCTAACTTGTTTCACGGCCATCGTTAGATATGATCGAGGCCCGGCCCGTCGATTTCATATCTATTAACAGTTATTAAACTTTACGGTCTTAATTAAAACGGATACTAAACTATATAACACGTAAATGAATCTATAATCACTTATCACAAAACATTGTCGTCTGAAATGCATTTTTAGAATAAGACCTACTGTTATGATTTTGTGCAAATTCCAACTTCTATATATTCTACAACAGTTTCAAATTAAACGACATTTATTGAAGAAAACAGCCGTCGGTCGGGCCTTTATCGCTATAATCTAGTCGTTTAATTTACTAATCCAAAATGCGATTACAGAGTAGAATTAATAAACTGATTAGCATGCAGATTTGTCGACTATATAGTGTCATCTTCGCATCGTAGTAACAACTTAATCAACTAAATTATGCTGAATCTTAGTACAATGTCACAGGTGAACAGCTACTCAATTAATATGCTCACACAGTTGAGTAAAGCAGAAATGTCGAGAGAGTAAGAGACCTGAAGTTACCTTAATTCAGTTATAAAATATTAAGCAAGTCAAGCCCGAATTAGCAGCTTGTCATCGGCAATGGTGAAGGGATAATTCATAAGCATATAGCACGCATCAGATGATTAATATGCTTAATGAATGTATTTATTAGTTTCGCCCGTTAAATTGCATTTCTTTGTTTTATGTTAATGTTGTTGGATATCGTATTTAAAACTTTTATTCAATATTATGAATGATTAGAGTCAGTGAAATATGTGATGTGTGGCTTAACTGTTATTGATTCGACATGTCGAAGCTTTTAGATGCAAAATGCATTTCTATTAATATTTTAGCAGATCTATCCACGAAGTTCGTGCATTGAATAAAGAGAAGGGCTGCTAAATTGAACCAAATAGAGCATATATGCATTGCACCATATTCGTATACAAATTTACTGACAATTCCTAAACAGAATATTGAAGTAACAAAACAAAAAAAAAAAACTTGAAAAATTATTCAACAGTCCCATGTCTATACTATTTATTTTGATATTTGTGAATTTGTACTAGTAGCATGTTACTACACATGTTTATTTACTTTTCAATATTTTTTTCCCGCTTATATCGTGAATAATATATGAATTTGGGGTGGAAAAGTTTGATTAAAACGATAGTTGGAACAGGTTCAGTAGCGGAGACGACGATGAGGAGAAAGCAACGGCTAAAGGCAACTTGAATTTTATTACACTTTAGTACGACAGCTAGAAGTAAAACTGCAGAATTGTTAGAGCCAGAAACTGGAATCGACCTGCAGTCCCATAGGATTCGCACTCCAACAGGCTCGATATTGCGAGAAATAAGATATCGGCCGGTGAAATTTGCCAAAATAATTTGTAGGCTTGTGAAAGTTGAATTGAATTTTGTGTGTTTTTTTCTCGTTCTCACTTCTATATTTTCAATATGTGTAGACTGATTAACTACAAATCATGATTTATAAAATAAATTGGAGTATAAAAGAATTTAATTGAAATTTGTATATCAGATTTACATTTAGGATAATTGCTAAGAAGTTTAGTTTAAATTAGAAGATTAAATTCAAGACAGATTTGAATAATTAATTAAGAATCGATAATCTTAAATGAGTTGTGTATTTAAATAAGCTTTTGGTGTGAACGGAGGATAATATCCTCAACGGGACCATCACACAAGAAGAACCCGTCCCGTACAACCTCCTTCTCATGGAAAATTCCTAGTTTGTGCTCAAGCCGCTCATTACAGCAGGATGGCGGATCCTGTTTCAATTAGAATGATCAAGAGCTCGAGAGTCTCGTTTCTGCCATCCGCACTTCATCACCCAATGATGATGGATGGCAAGAAGTAGTGGAGTCGATCTAGAACAGTGTGTTTCAGATCACACTACCTACGCATAAACGAGAAGAGGCGCAAAAAAGAACAGTATCCTATCAGGTCTGTATTTTAAATTATCTAGCGTATACCTAAATATCCTCATTGAGTATGCAAAGTTTTTTTTTGTGTGTAGTTACTGCAGTTTCTTGTTCGATTCTTTCTCTGTATCTCTGTAAATTTCGTTAAGCGATTCCTATGAGACAGTGTTGGTTGGTATTAGGGTATCTCGAAAATCGAAACCATTAAAATTTAACATTTAAAATAAACATCGCTTTGTGAATTTACGTCTAGCGATTTCCATTGTATCGTAATGTAACATTAAAAGAACAAGAATAGGAACAAGTCCGTAAACATAGTCAGGGAGGCCTCGACGGAAGAATCATGGTGCCCCAGAGAGGGGATCCAGAAGCTCTCCTCATTCCCACCTCGATATCTCCTGAGATACAAGCCTGTGAGATGTATGGGGGCTCTTTAACATCGGTTAGTTGAACTGAAACCGACCACACCACACCAACAGAAGAACACACAGGAAAACACCAATTAAGTCTATTAGTTACCGCGTTGTGTTTAGCACTGACACCACAAATCGATCAATTACATTGCCCAGTCGACTAATTATCTCAATTTAGAGATAAAACGAAAGAAAAGTTAACAAAGTTCTCCTTAAATTCTACAGTGTTTTTTATTAGTCTACGTCGTATTATATTTTTTTGTGTTTTTTTTCCTCCAAAGATAGATTACCTTTATGAATGTTTTAATTAAAACCATCAATTAAAAGAGGGGTAAAATTGGTAAATGTGTCGTAATATTATATTTCATTAGTCTAATTGAAAGTTTATGTTTCCTAAGAAGCATGGAAAACGTTTTTCAGTATTAAAATTGCGTGTCAATGCAAACGATAAGCGAATTATCAAAAGTATGTGTGTCGTGCCAAGGGAAGCATAAAACTTGCTCTAGCCAAACACTCAATTCTCATGCAAATATCTGTTTGTTGAGAAGCCTTTCTGTTACCACTTACCATACATACACCGTTACTACCTACCTGAAAGAAGATTATTTATATTGTAGTTTTATGAAATTAATCAGTTTAAATAGTGGTGTAATAAAAGTTGGTATGTGAAAAATTCAAAACAATGCAACCTGTAGTCTTCCACGGATTTAACGAATTAAGTTTGCGTGATAATTTTTATATTGCTCTTATTATTATTATTATTATTTTACCTAATAAATTATAAATATTTAAGATAAAAGTGTTATAGGTTCTATTTATTTCAAACTTTATTCTTGATTTATGCTGTTATTATTCTCTGAATATGCACGTCTTTTCCTCCCTGTTACTTCTACTTATAAGGATAATAAAATCATATTCAAATCCATAAATAGAATGTTGAGAAAATTGATGTAAAGTGGAAAATGACATAAGTAATGCTACTTAAGAAAATGGATATAAAGCAGCAAACGTTGGCGGCATGCACTCACAGCAACAGCAGCAACAACAACAAAAAAAATGAAGGGATGTGCGAGTTTCTCCCCTCATCGTGATCTCAAACAAAACCTCCCCTAAAAGGATCTAGTTTTCAATTATTCATAAAGTCTGTTTTATGGAAAATAAAAGATATTCCTCCAACTAAGTCGGCTGCAGAACAATCAAAAATCATCGTCGTGATGGTTTTTACGTGTTGCTGTTGCACTAATCAATTAAAAAAGAACCAGAAAATATTCTACTACTGTCTGGTGGTCGTCGTCGTCGCCGAATATTTGTCGTCCTTTTCCACATCGACCGTCAACATTAACAGGTCCTTAATTGCAAAAGCGGCTTTTGCCCATCTGCATACGATATGACATGTTTGGTTCCGTCTGAGTGGCAGCCTTAATAAGGTTTCCAGCCGGCTGAATATTGAGTTTTGCTGTGTTGCTAACTCGCCGCATCATATCGTGGCCACTTGCAGGTCGAGCTTAGACCAGATTAGATTCCCACGGGATATAAGACTCTGGAAATCAAATTGAGTTCGGATTGCAAGAGAGCTACCGGCGACTATCAGATTCTCCTCTATGATAACCAACAGACTTCAATAATTGGTCCGTGATTTTTCGACCTACTCTCCACACACTGCCAATGTACGATTTAGTTTAAGGAGAGAAAAGGCAATTTTAACAATACAGTATAGTTTAAAGAACTTTCTGGATATGTGGAAGGAAAAAGAAAATTGTACTCTCGACGGCTTTTCACTGCAATGCACAATAATGGTTGTTTGTACCTACTATTTTACTATAAGGTACCACTTTCAACAAGACGCCGGCAAACGTATCAAGCTGTCCCGTATTCGTCTTGTTCTGTCAGTAAATCTCTGGAGGCTCTACACATCCACACGACTTGAATGACGGAATAACTTCACTCACAACACCTTCAGAGTATCTACTTTCCGGGAAAAGCTTCCACAAAATACATGTATACACAAATACACGCACAAAAACACATTGCTTCCTTTGGTGTGAATCCGTCAGTGTATTTGATTTGCTTATACTGACAATACACGCACGAACACACTTTTCTTTTATATATTTGCTTTTAAGGTTTAGATTTCAAAAATGTTGCCGTTGTTTTAAAGGCGACGACAATCAGTTTTCGTCAAGTAGATATCAATTCAATAACTATGTCCTACGATGTTATGTTTAGCAACCAATATAGACAGCAATCAATATAGAACTAATTGCTGAAATTGTAGTTACATATAATGCATCGACAGTAGCATCACGAGAGAGTTCGAGAGACAGAATTTCGGATGATTAGTGCAACGTTATCAGTCACTCTTGGGGCGACATCAGTGTCGCGCTTCATGTCAACCTAAATTGCATAATTAGATTGTGTCTGTCTCTCTGCATGTCCTCTTGATAGATACCATTATAACAATTAGAAATCCCTGGCGAATAGACGACTCGTCTTTCACACCGATCTTTTAATTAAGACAATTCGTTAGATTTAGTTAAATGTGGTTGATAAATATATACCTACATGACTAAGGACAAATATCTTGAGGAATTGTTGTAAAGTTTGCCATCAAAGCCATGTTTATCATAATAGATGTTATTTTACACGTATATACAAAATTCTCCATACAATTAACTACATTTTGGAAAAGGTAATGTAACCGTAAATTTTTATTGAAGAGTCGTCGTTTTTAGTTTATTTGTTAGAAGACGATGATTGATCGATCCCTGGTGTATCTGGTCAAAACAGAGAAATGACAAATGTTTGTGAAAAATATAAAAACTTTTACATGACAAAAGTTTTCTGAAAAATTATTGACGATTGAATTTGTGTGTTGCCGACGTATTTGAGGCCGTGGTGGCGATGGTGATGTTGGTGGTGGTGGTATGTTTCGTTAAGTCGGAAACTTGGTGTCCATTGGGATCACATCAACTTGGCAAACATCAGCAATGTGTAGTAGTAGGTAGGGAAATGGACAAACGGTAAAAGAAACGAAGAGTGAGAGAGAGTTTGGAATAGTAGGAATACATCAAGGATTGTGACCTTCTTTGTATATGTATGTATGTATGTATGTATGAATTCATGTGTGCATGTGTGTACCCATCATTTTGCATGAGTGGATTTATTTTGTTTGTGGTCTAGAATTGTGTATTTTGGAAATGTGTGATTTCATTTTGTTGAATCTCTAGAGGAATGAGTTGTTTCTTATTCACTAGCTACTGGTACACAGTTGATGATTTTTCTAGTTATTATTATGCGATCTAGTCTATATGGAATACCTGAAATTGAGAATGATGAAACATTAAAAATTTAACAAGACTTCCTTTTATTGACACTTACTGGTGGTTGAACTTAAATTGAAGTTTGCATCTGGTGCACTGGGCATTATCAACCATTCCATCTGCAAACTGAAAACCCTCACTAACTACGTCCAACGAGAAATAAGGTATACCTATTCACTATTTAGTTTGTAGGGTTGTTTTACCTAAATTTTGGCAAACTATTCCATCAATTATTCAGTTATTTAGTTTTCTAATTATAGAGGTATCGATGCGTTACTAGTATCTTTTATTCAGAATTGTTTCTTAACCTGTGGTTTCTTATTACCACAACCAACAGCTGTACAAAATTGAAGTGCAAGAAGCTGTCGAGACGAGTGTGTTGTGCGCGCAATAACAACAATGTGTCATTCAAAATTTATAAGTGTAAGTGGATTTGGCGAAGAGTTACACACATACTGGATGAGTGTATGTGTTTCTGTTAGCTTCATTTTTGACTGTATCAACCCATCCGTCGGACAAAGTAGAGAGCAACCGCAAGCGAGCCTCTGTGATTTGTAATTCCGATAAGAAATTCTTAGCGTTGATCGGACTACTGGTGATTCCCCGGTGACGGCACCACAACCATGTTAGAATACAAAACTTCTCCCACTTTTGACCGGCAACTGACATCTGTTATAAATGTTTTTGTCTAGCGATGAGACGTGTGTCTCATTTTTACCATCGTCCTTATATCAAATAATACATCTGTGACGTTAAGGGATATGAGTGTAGGAGGAGGGTATTGGACAGTATAAGAGATGTAGCAAGAAGGGTCGACAATTCAAAATAAATTTCACAGTAGAAAAGTGTGGTCACAATCTTAATCCCAAATGATATTGCAGTAGTTCTGCTATTGGTCAATGCTATATAATCCATTGGGAATCAAAGAATTCGTTACTTTTCTTGCAATACCACCGTTACCAGCTACCGCCACCCCCAAAGAAAGCCTGTCTGTAATATTTTCCATAAATCATCGACGCTGGACCTGACCTGCCAGGATGTTGTAAGAAAGTTTTAGATGGGCTTAACTGTTTCATGGCGAACAGTGTAGGGAATGGAGCACTCAGAATACATGAAAACACGAAATGAATTATTATTAGACTTGTAGCTTTGGGAATGCAACCGCACGCCACTCCAATATAAATGGACGGATGATTGATTCTGTTTAAACTGGCATTATGGATCCTACACACACATATTTGCGTGTATGGTAAATTACATTTAGCTAGAAAAATTTGTTACTTTTATCACTTGTACCATTAGTACATTAAATATCAATACAGTAGACACCTGAATCCAATCTAAAACTATAGAAATTGGTCTATAAAAGGATCATTTCCAGAAAAAATGTTTGTTGTAGTTTAATTAGGTATCAAGTGAGTTTAAAGATGAGCTTAATTTTTTTATTTCTTGATAATTAAGTGTCGACTACGGCCAGAATTGTAATTTTCTGTGGTCCTCCTATTAAGATATGACCATTGGTTCTGCTTATCTAATTACCTACGAATTATTTCCATATAGTCATAGGTATTAGCTTGACATATTGATTAAATGTGTCGTTCCGTCCGTGCAAATAACATAACAGAAAAGTAAACCAATAAAAAAAGGCTTACGGCACCCTGTAGATTGCTGTGAACTTAAATTTTTCAGATGAGTTCTTCGCACAGGGGCAATTTTTCAGAATTTACCGTGACAGTCGTCACATATACTGTTTATGGTCGACGGTCAGCAATATCAATAACATCGGAAAATAAATGCATTGCTCGATTTGATTTCGACGAAATTTTATTGGAATACCAAACTCCAACCAGGATCAATAGTATATGGATGGGGGGACATTTCAAGTGAACATCTAGTAGATATATCATTTGATAAATAATCGAAATTTAATTATCAAACAATAAAATAAATGGTTGGGGAAACGAGAACGAATAGTTTGACGTGATAGTAGATTTGTTGGTTGGTAAATGGCAATTTAAAAATCTAGAAGGTGAATGAGTCAATAAAAGTTGTAAGAGTTAAATCATCTGGAGCTGTGGAATCAAAATCCGGATGTGTTTCAAATGAAGTGGGCTTGAAATTGAACATCTCAGAGCAGTAAAGCTGCGATTTGGCCATCAAGATGTACGCCGTGTTTAAGCCGATGACACCCTAGGGTGAAATTGCTCCTGTTGGCACGCACCAGAACCTTCCGTCGCTCATTCGGATCGCTATTGAATAACATTTAAATTTGTATTTGTATCACACAAGTTCATTGTTGTCTGTCGATTTTTTTTCTCTCTATCCGGTATGTAGTCGATTTTGAACATCCACTACATTATTTTTTTAATGTGTTTTACAACTTAATTGTAGAATTAAGACAAGTTTGATATTATAAAATATGAGTTGATAGAGGAACAGCACGGTATGAAAATTGTCGCTTTTAATGTTAGAAACTTGTCTTGAAAATGAAAATTAATATGAGTTGGACTTTGTAAAGTTTCGAATTATATCCCACGAGCAAAATATGTTATATGGAAAACCTTGGGAAAACGATGTAGTAAACCAGAAAAATTGACAACATTCATTAACAGCCTTTTAACAAAAACAAAATTGAGTAGATAAATATAGTCGTTGCCATTTAAGTTTAGAGTCACGTGATTAATGAGCAAGCTAATAATTAATTAAATTGAAGAAACCAGAAATTTGTTGACTGATGTATACGTTTGGTCATGTGACTCTAAACATAAATGACAACAACTTGCAATTTAGTCTTTTAATTTTAAATGGAAAGGAACATCTATGGCATAGCTCGACCACCTATGACCCACAGGTCACAAAGTGACCTGTGAAGAGACTTTAAATGACCTGACAAAGGGTTGTACTCAAAAATCAATAATTTGCCAAACAACACCATTACCCCCATAAGTGACCCGCACCTGCACTCATTTCTTTATTATAATCCAAGTAATGTATTTATGCTTGTTTTTTTTCATTCTAGCACGATAAAAGCTTTCAAAATCCGGTGAATATGAAGAAATTAAACAAATGAAATATTGATAAGAAATGCGTTTCCAAAAATTGCTTCGTTATTGAACAATAAAGTAATATCGGGCATTGCTAGGTAGTGAGTCGATAAAATAAAGTGGTTCCCAATACCCGATATTTTTGTTGTCTTTCCACATGGATCAACTTTAAGCAGTTGTCAAATTTTTTTCCTCACATTTGCATAAGAAATGTACCCATTTTGGAATATTTTAAACTTCAGCAAATTACGTGAAACTGGAAACTCATTGCTCGCCATAGTAATTGAAGCCCAGCAAAGCACAACACCATTTGATTTGTGAAAATTGAATTCGTGTGCAGTGGAAAATTCAAAATACATAATCATACAGCTATACAAAGGTAAGGGAAAGGCCCCTTTATTGGACCACCTAAGGAATAATCTCTGTAAAGTAGTAATCTGATCGATACCAACTCAAAAAAATTATTAATCAACATACTTAGGTTGTAATAAATGGATAAGTTTATCAAGTAAGACTGGAATCTAAAATGTCTTCAAAATAGTCTCATTGGTCCATTTTAGGTGAAAGGTATCTTAATCTGGACCATACGTTTCCTAAATTGAATCAGATCTACTTTTATTAGTTTTTCTTTTGGGAATGTTTATTAAAAATTATAATTCAACTGTGTGAACAAATTAGTACAAAAATGAGCAAATAATAATCAATCACTCTCAGATTAGCACTTCACACATTCATGAAACCCACCAACACACCACAAATGGACCCATTTTTTGCAAAGAAATACATTGAATCCACTCTTCTCCTGGAAGTGACATTTTACTGTTGTGCCCGGCGCCTCCACCATTTTCACCACAGCTCTATTGTTATTTATTAAAGCTTTATACCTCAATATTATTTTAGTCAATTTAATTTCTATCAATAATTTATGTTTCCCTTAATCATCCCTTGAATAAAATATTTGGATTCCTTTAGGGTTTCTGTTAGAAAATGATAACTAAAAAAGGCTAGATTTACAATATTTCAAAACCGCAAGCAACATTAGTTATAATTTAACATAACAAATATCTATCAAAGTGAAATAAAAAACAATTAAATATATATTATTATGTTGAAATATTCGGAAACAGTACGGACTAACGTTGCGGGCGTGGCGGTGGCTGCACCGCCCCATTCGTTCTAATGTGACACACCCCTTCTTAATTCACACTTGATCCACTCTCGGAACCGCGCAAATACACACAGACACATCTAAATGTCCATATATATAACAGATACATGTACACATACATACACCCAAATCCACTCTAACGAATGCACTTATTAAGTGAAACACCATAAGGGTAAGAAAATTCCTTTGGGATATTGTGAATAAAGAATTATTTTTGTACGGACCCCTTACTGTATGGCAGTCAACTTCTTTCCTTTCTTTCTGGTATAATGGTGGTGGTAGTGACGGTGTTGTTGGTGGTGGCGGTGGTGGTGGTGGACATGGATGTACTGATCGTTAGCTGTCCCGCCCCTACTTCTTCTTCATCTACTTCTTCGTTGCTACGTTTTCTGTTACTCGTTTTTTTTTTAATCACGCTAAATCAAAAACCTTATTTTATTATTGTTTTATGGTCCACTGAAATTACCTACCACGAAATAAAAAACAAATACATATACATCCTCCGGTACAGTATGTTTTTTTAAGGAAAGACCTAACTGTGTATAGTGAGCTGAAAAGAGTGAGTAAATGTTTAGGGGTTGGCCCCTTGACAGTTGGTTATGTATAATGTTTTACAACCGACTGGATGAAAACTTGGGTCGTAAATAAAACGACCTTATTTTCGAGATAATTTTAATAGGAGTACGCGAATATCGTCTATCATACTGAATTAGGTTTAGAAGCCACAATATGTTAGATACAATAATTATCGACGACAATTTCCTTAAGATATCCCAAAAAATAGAATAAAACTATAGCAACGTTTAGGTAGTCAAAACTTGTGACAGTAAACCTTACAAGATCTGATATGAGTAGAAAATCGTCTAAAACTCCCTAATGGAGGTCCCAAATCCGGATTAAGTTTAAGCAGCAAGTGAACTGAAGTACTGCACGTCGCAGATGCTCGACATCATGTACGCTAACGCAGGAAACGTTGTTCCCAGTATTTTATTATGAGTAGTTTTACTTTTTTTTAAATGACAAAAAGTAGATGATGCATTTTTATTGAAACAGTTTAATTTCCCTTGTATCAGTTATGTTAATATTTTATCTTAAAATAAAGTATCTCCGAATACACATCTTCATCTTCTCCATATGTCTCAGTGTTCTCTTGTGGTCACCGTTGGTATGCCCCGTGGGAAATTTGAAAGTAACCTAACCGTGAAAATATTGTCAAACATTGTAAAGGCATATAAAAATACGAAACATACTACAATATATGTTGAATAATAGACGAAGGTAATAGAGAGTAGGATCAATTGTTAAAACAAGCAGTGTTAGACCACACGTTATTGTGGCCTTGTATAAATCCCAAAACTAGCCGATGGTAAGTACTGGGGTGATGCCCGGAGCTACACTCCATCACACAACACCACTAGGGACAAGATCCGATATACTAACACATATACATTCAATCTAAAACGTGGATACACATACATACACACTTACAACCTTACCATCTACCTCTTTACGATTCTTATGTCCTAACTTTACGGGCTTTATTTTACAGGTGACTTTAGAAAACGAGGGTCAAATTTCGAATACATTAAAGAATCTATATTTAGTGATGACAATTTTCGAGCCCTTTCTAGCAAACTGCACCTATTGTTTGGGTGAAAGCTTTAAACCCATGAGATATTAGGTGCTGCAATATGTGGTAAACATTGACAAATTT